>VNJY01002004.1:0-26368 GCA_008042715.1 Drosophila bocki | reverse complement strand
CTTTCTCTATGTCGCCATCTTGGCTTTCTATTTTCTCTTTTACCGCCCTTAAGCTCTGATGAAAAATAAGGAAAAAATCTAAATTAACCTATATAGTTAAATAAAAAAATCTCAGCATTCATCCGGAACAAATATAGGAGTCCCAGAGTCTTTCAGCCTTATTCGGTAGCTTGGCTTGGAATCGAAGCATTACTTCCCATTTGATCCCCTTTTGGGTTCCAGCTCGAGACAAAAATGGGACATAAAAGAGACGAAGAAAGCCGCTACTTAAACTCCTGGACTTTGCCCTTTCACATATTCTTTTTCATGCTACGAGGAGAATTAGAAAAGGGTCGAAAATTTGCGCGTATGCGCGGTTGTTAAATTTTTCTGCCTCTGCTGCTATTTATGAGGGGGTTTTATTGGATTTCGGGCACTCTGTTTCACTGCCGCTTCTGCTTCCGCTGCTTCCGTCGCTTCTGCGCTTAGCTGAGGGCCGAGGGCTGGAAGTTCCCTTATCTTGCTGCTGACTGTCGGTCTCGCTGCTGCTTCTCGATCCAACTTCCGATCGGGCCAGGTCGATGCGCCCTCCCAGACGGAGACGTCGGAACTCTTGACCTTTTTTTTCGAGCCCCAATCCTAAGCCAAAATTTCACTGTTAATATTCTGCACACTTTTCGTCACTCTTCCCGCACTCGCTTACCCAGGGGACTCCAGGCTTTTCGCCCTATTTCTTCGTGGACACTGAGGGAAAGCTGGCCTAGCCGCAGAATGAAACCACTGGTCACAAAATATTAAACACTGCCGTTAGCTTTTCGGGTTATAGGTAAAACTTCAGCCGAACCGATTTTAGGAACCTCTCCGTTGAAGTGCAGAATTCGCAATGTCATTAGAGACGCCGCGCTTCGAGCGGGAACCCTCTCCCTTCTTTTGAACCCACTTCGGGTCGCAACCGAAACCTGACATTGCACCCGAGCCTATGTCATCACTCCTCTCACGGATAAAATTCTGTTTTCATCTTATCTTCCATTCCCTCCTCTGCTCGAGTGGCAACTCGGTACGATCATCCCATAGGTGGCGCTACAAAAGTATCTTTAACCCGAGCAAGCGCTACATGGCGTACAGGTGCCCACGCGAGTTCTGTGCGGCGAGCTGATGACCGACGCCGGCTTCACGGAGCGCTACACGGAGGTGCTGTACGCCCACATCCAGGACACATCGCATATATATAGTGTTATTAATTGTTCCTTTTCTAACTGGACAGAGAGCTAGCTTTTCGGTTTTATTATATTGCTTCCAACGCGCATTTTTGTCGAATTTACGGTTTTTGTATCAACAAGCTAATATATTACGATTTACGATAAGGTAATTGGTATACTTTAATATTTAATAAAACATTTTGATTAGGTTTATTTTACACCACTAAAAAAAAAAAAAAAAAAAAAAAAAAAAAAAAAAAAAACTGATTTTTAAGGGCAAGAACAGTTCTTTAAGATCATTTTTAAATTTGCTGAGACCGTTGTTGAGTTTAGCGCATCAAAATCTATCGGAAATGTTTTCAAAATTAAGAAATTTAATTTTGTTTTATTAATAGCCACCAAAAAATATAGCCACTAAATTATAATTTTGCATTCTAGTATAAATTTATAGGTTTTTAGATCCCTAACGATTTCCCCCAATTGCCGTAATTATCACCCACCGTTTCCCCTGAATTCTGAACTTGGTCTTGTCAGTCAACTTGTTTAAAGATCGTGCTGGAAGCCACGATCTTAGTGACAACTTGAAAGTGTCGGGCGGAACGTGCCCAACAATTAGCTCACGAACTTAAGTATATCAAATCTGAAAATGACTTTTGGGGATCAGGCAAACCGTGTACCATAAATGTGAGTGAATACATTTAAGTGGATAACGCCGGGCATTAGATAATTGTACTTTTAACAGCTTTTACTCCAGCAAGATCAAAAAGGCGAAAAGCGACCGAGGTCGCAGGTCACGCCCCCTGACCCTGTACTCACTTCACTTATGACCCGACACGCCTCCCGCTCTGCCTTTTCATTTGCGTTAGACTTTTGTTTTCCAAAGTCAATGAACTGGTGCTCTGAGACTTTATGTAATTTGTGGGCAGCACGTTCGGAAATTGTTTGTGTCTGCTTCAATTCTACCACATGTTCGCCCGGTACTTGCTCTTTGTTGTATTTTCTTTTTATTATTTTTAGACATTTTACCGAGGCATAATGCACTCCCGATCAGCGATAAGATTGAACTGGCCTCTGATGGGATCTACGGTGAACGGTTCCTCGGATTACTCTTCGAATCCCAGGTGCAATTAGCCGCAATCTGTGGAAATAATCGTTTGTCAATCATCTTCGCAGGCACCGGCTATGGCGATCCCTGTAATTATGAGTAATGGATATTCTTTGTGTGGCAAAGAGTTTGCTTCGCATTCTCGTCTCTGTCTTTTTATTCGAGATCCATGCGAGGCCGACATTGCCAGCAGATGAGTCACTTTGTGAGCTGGTTTGCCAGATATGCGATCTACTGGACCGGGTCGGCAAATCCTACAGTAAAGTTCATGATTTTAGAGCTCACAGCAGGAAAATATGTTTTCTTAAGTGCAAGAATATTGAGCAAAATGAAAGCTGAAAATTCTTTCAGAAAATTAAGATTATTAGGTTTAACTACAAGAAAGGTTTCCTTCAAAGAGTATAGTTCTATACTCTTTGGTATCAGTTACTTATGAAATTTAAAGATTAATTGCATAAGCCATTGTTTAGCTCGGAGCTTTGGAGCCCTACAACTAGGCTTTAACTCCAAAAATGTAGTAGCAGCGGTGGTTGGGTATCTAAGGATCTTTTATTACCAAAAATCAATGGTAAATTTAAATTATAATTTCTAAATCAAGAAACATTCTTTAAAAGAGACAGAGATCTTATAATTAATTATTATTAATCTTCATAAATAAAATAAATAATAATAATAATAGAACCTCCAAAATAAAATACCCTGGAGTTCGTTCTATAAGTTGTAGGTTCTCACCAGAAAATAATTAATTTACATAAAACCCATAGTAATACCTCTTAATGGCTTTTCAGTGCTATCAGAGTCTTCGTTATATAATTCTTGGCCGCGTAATATAATCTTTTATATTTCGCGTACACTTTCTATAAGCTATATGCTGATTCATTAGAAAAGTAAACATTTGCATAGCTTATCGGCACGAGAGTCAAGAGAAGCGATAAGAAAACAGCGGGCAATAAATTTTCAGCATATGCAGATATATGCATATACATATGTCTGTGTATCTGTGAAAATGTGTGCCGCATATTTGTTGTTTTCTTATTTGTCAAACAGCAAGCGATAAGTGTAGATACATAGCTACTTATGTATATGGTACGTAAGCCGGAGTGAGATGGCCAGTGTAAACAGTATTTAGTCCAGATTCTAGTGTGTGGCAGCCCTGGTCCATTCCATATACAGCTGTGAGCATTATTTGTGTGCTACATCTGGTGATCAAATACGCCCTCCTGCTCCATACCCCCTCCCCCCCTCTGGACAAAAACAAATATTTACAAGATGCAAGCAAGTGAAGCTGCGAACGAAGCAGCAAAGGAAAATAAAGGGGATAGAAGATGGGGCAAGGCAAACTGTGCCGCCAACAACTTCCGTGCTGGGAACACTCCCTGCCCCCCATTCTGCTTGCCGTCTCTCTCGTTCGTTAACACTTTCTGGATTATGCAGACTCCACCAACACAAACACGAATTTCCACCGTGGACTGCATTTATTCAAACGAGCTGGGGAGAATCCCATGGCACTCCCACCTCCCCCCGACTAAGCCTGAAATCAAACACGAGGCGATGGCGCTTTTACCGTTCACAGATGTGTCATCTTTCCCAGCCTTTCCCGCCTCGTTTCATGCTCCATTCGCAAATGTTCTGGGCATAAATATTCATCTTTCTATGCAAATCATTCGCTCGCAATACGTTTTGAATGATGCTCAGGTGGGTCTTTCGGTCGCCGTCATTCGATTAGCCCAACCCACTTCGCATGTGTGAGCAGGGGCATGCACCTCGAAAGGGGTTAACGACGGTCCAGAGAATCCAGTTCGCGCTTTACTTCCATTTTCTAACGAACGTCAAAGCATATTTTAGCATAATAACATTCTGGAAGCGGGTAAAGATTTTCTTAGGCAGACTTTGTGCCCCAGAAAAATGGTCTAAACGTTTTTAAGGCAGGCTTTTTGTTTAAAAACAATTATAAGATATTGTCAACGTTAGAAGCGCTCTTTTTAAACATATTCTAAACATTTTGGAAGTCGGTGTATATACTCCACCTATGTTTTGACATTTGGAACATAACTTCTTTAACTAATTCTACAGGCATTCACGTAATTTATGTTATTTTAAAAATTTCAAAATATAATAATAATATTTAATAATTTAATAATATGAATAATATTTTTTTTATATCGGATGATTCTATGGACAATTAAGATGTACACAACAATTAAACTTTTTTTTTAAGGGTTTCACACCAAATTAACCTTACCCCCCACCTCAAACCAAAAAGGTTAGGCCACACCACACTATAGTACATATAAAAAATATAAAAATATATTTCGAAAATACTCTCTACAGTCCATATCTAGTTTGAATACTTGTTTATAGCTTGTGTTTTTATTTACGACACTTTAATTAAATCCAATTCCGCGTTTGGAAAGCGGATTGGATCTTAGGTCTGCTGTTCTGAAGAGATTTCGAAGAAACCTGACTCATTCTTAGGGCTTATCCGACGATCATCTCATAACGGTTGTGCCAAGCGAAATCGCGTTGGCCTTGGTTAATTGCATAGGCCATTCATTCATTCACTTCTTTCACTTGGTCGTAATTAAAATTCCCCATTACTCATCCGACTTGAGTGGGGAGTTCGTTTGAGCGCTTTGTGGCGCCCAGTCGCATTAGCTCCGTGGGCCAGGAAAGTAGGTCATAGCCTGGCCAGAGCCTGGCTAGCAGTTGGCAACTGCTAATAATAATTATTATTCCGGCTTGCCCCAATCGAAAGAGCTTAACGCTTCAGCGAAGCCAACGGGAGCAGGTGGAGGCAGCGGGGAATGGTCAATGGCAGGAGATGTGGCGATGGGGCGCTGGGACATTGGCGTTGCTTTTGTTGTTGTATGTGGTTCGATTTCAAAAGAGACCACACCAAACTATTTTCGGCTGGCTGAGCATTAGCTCCAACGACTTGTTTTGGCCAATTCCAGCCTGCAGTTAGTTGGTTTTGAGTTCATTGAACGATTTGAGGCTGGGTTTCTTTGTACCAAGTGCAAACAATGATTAACGGAGTTACCTCTGATTCACAGAGAACCTGCTGCAGAACACATACTACAATGGCGAGACCGGTGACAGCAGTCTGGGCAGCGAGTGCGGAGTGGGGGATGTCCAGAATCAGCACCACGAGAACCATGACGACCCGGGCGATGGACTGGGGCCCCTGCCGCCCAAATGGGAGACTGCCTACACGGATCGCGGCGAGCTCTACTTCATCGAGTGAGTTTTTTTAAGTGTGTTTTTAAAACCTGTCCTAACCATTACTTTGTTTTCTGATAGTCACAACACCGGAACCTCCCACTGGCTGGACCCAAGGCTTTCCAAGTACCAGAAAAAGTCGCTGGAGGATTGCTGCGAGGATGAGCTTCCCTATGGCTGGGAAAAGATAGAGGACTCAATGTATGGGATGTACTTCATCGACCATGTGAACCGTAGGACGCAGTATGAAAACCCAGTGCTGGAAGCTAAGCGAAGAGCTGCGGAACAACGCCAGCAGCAACAACAACAGCAGCAGCAGCTTCAGCACCAACAACAGCTGGTGCAAGAACAGCGCTCAAAGACACCCAATATACTGCCAGAAACCATACCCTTAGAGGCGGCTGTGGAGCAGGAGGAGGAGGACGAAGGGGTGCTCCCTGTGAAACTGCCCTACAAGTTCACCCGCAACCCAGCCGAGCTTCAGGGTCAGCGCATTAACACCACTCTGGTCAAGTCATCTCGTGGCCTGGGCTTCACCATCGTCGGCAGTGACGGTACCTCTGGCGGGGATGTGGAGGAGTTTCTGCAAATCAAGACAGTGGTGCCCAATGGTCCGGCCTGGCTGGACGGACAGCTGCAAACGGGCGATGTGCTGGTCTATGTCAATGACACCTGTGTGCTCGGCTACACGCACCACGATATGGTCAATATTTTTCAGTCAATTATGCCCGGGGAAAGGGCAGCCCTCGAGGTGTGTCGAGGATACCCATTGCCATTCGATCCAAATGATCCCAACAATGAGGTGGTGACCACCATGGCAGTGGACGGGCGAGAGTCGGACAAACAACGCCGCCTCAACATGGATGGCAACTACAACTTCCTGGACTTGTCCGGCGACAAAGCCAGTGGCGCAGGCAGCGGCTTCATCCTGATGAAAAAGCCCGAGCTCTATACATTCTCCATTATGAAGGGCGCCATGGGCTTTGGGTTCACCATCGCAGACTCCGCCTGCGGTCAGATTGTGAAGAAGATCCTGGACCGAAATTGCTGCACTCAACTGATGGAGGGCGATGTTCTCCTGGAGATCAATGGCTTGAATGTGCGCAGCAAGCCGCACTTTTACGTCGTGGAGCTACTCAAGGAGTGCAGCCTTACGACGCCCACTGTCGTTAAGATCCAGCGGACTCCACCCGATCAGCCGACCAGCAATACGCTCACCCAACTCAGCCAGGTGGGGAATGTGGCCAAGCTGCGCAAGAACTTTGTAGGCAGCGGCCTCTTTCGCAGCAAGACGCCCACGGCGGACCTGTATAGCACCCAGGTGAAGGAGGTGCTGCCCATGCGCCCGAAGACTCCACTGGTGGACACGAGGAGGGCACGAGTGCAGACGCCCAGCAATGAGGTGGACGGCGAGGTTGGAGGCGACCCGGTAACCAGGAGCGAAACGGAGGCGCGAAAACCGCTGCAATTGCATTCGCAGGGCAAGTCAAACAATAGTCTGCAGGAGCTGGACGACATACCCTACATGGACCCCTATCCCAAGATGGTCAGTCGTCTGAGCGAGCGTCTGGCGGAGGCCACGCTTCAGGGAGATGCTAATGGTGGCATATACGGACTGCCACCCAGCATGCAACCACTTCCTTTGCCGCTGGTACACCACGAGTCCTGCTACTGCTACGACTGCCAGGCGCAGCGCTATCGCCCCGGCTACTTTGTTCAGGCGCAGCAGGCCGCGATGTCGGCCACCGGCAGTGGTCAATACTCTCCGCTGCAGACGGCGCACCTCCAGAACGAGCGTATCCAGCGTCGGGTTAATGAGCTGCTCAGTGATAGAAGGCGCGTTGGCTTTGCCAACCTCGATCCTCCCCACCAGCAGCAGCCGCAGATTCAGCACTCGCCAAGCTGGCGCAACGGAGCTCTGCTGGACGCTTCCGAGGACGCGGACCGTTGTGAGCTCACTGAGGTGACGCTGGAGCGTCAGGCTCTGGGCTTTGGCTTCCGTATTGTTGGCGGCACCGAGGAGGGCTCCCAGGTCACTGTGGGCCACATAGTGCCCGGCGGAGCTGCGGATCAGGATCAGCGCATAGCCACCGGCGACGAGATTCTCAGCATCGACGGCATTAATGTGGTAGGTGAAGCTTTATAATTCTTGTAATAAGTTTTTAATCTTTTCCCTTTCTTTTAGCTCAATTCTTCGCACCACAAGGTGGTATCCTTGGTGGGCGAGTCCGCACTGCGGGGCCAGGTTACCATGATACTGCGCCGACGCCGAGCTTCGCTTTTGCAGCAAGCTCTGCCCTTGAGCTCACAGCAGCGACCTTATCCCTACGATGTGATTGTGAGCCGGCATGAAAACGAGGGATTCGGTTTTGTTATAATTTCGTCATCGAACCACTACTACGGCTCGACCATAGGTGAGGAAGGATTATATGAACCTGTGTTCTTAATATTTACCTTCAATTTTGTGTTTTTTTTTTTAGGAAAACTAATACCCGGCAGTCCGGCGGATCGCTGTGGTGAGCTGAAAGTGGGCGATCGCATTGTGGCAGTTAACCGGATCGAAATAGCCGGAATGTCGCATGGCGACGTGGTGAATCTCATTAAGGAGTCCGGTCTTCATGTGCGCCTTACCATTGGATGTCCGCTTAAAGAGGGTGGACCTAGTCCCGGCGGCAGCAGCGCCGGTCTGGGCAGCAACACACCGCTCCAGCCGTCGCCCAGTCTGATGAAGGCACCACCACCTGCTCTCTCCCACCAGCAGCAACCGCTGCCGCAGCAATCGCAACTTCACCACCACCACCAGCAGCAGCAGCAGCAATTAGAGATGCCGATGTCTATGCCCATGCCCAATCATGGCGGCTACTTGGAGCGACCCAGCAACAATATCGCGGCCACTCTGGCCCTGCACCAGCAGCAGCCACAGTTATGACTCTGAGACCTACGGATTCGGCTCTACAAGAGCTTTCTCTAGTGTTAGATCGATCGTAGGCCCCAAGTTTTAGTTAAGTTCTAGTTAAGTAACCCCAAAGACTGAATTTATTAGCATTTGTAGGTGGATAATGCGAGTCTCGAGCGTTTCGTTTTGAACCAGTTTTATTAGATCCCATTTAGTGGCTTAGGATAGATAGGTAATAAGCTCAACAGTAAGGGAATCCGCCAGTTTTTGTAAAATACAACCTAAATTATACTGTACAAATGTAAAGGACTTCAATATTTTATCATTTTTTGTGTTACTCTGGATATTATATATAACCTTATAAATATACGCAATACACAGTCAACCTTTTGAGCTTCAATTGAGTTGGCAGAAATAAAACAGTTTTCAAGTTTTTAATCGTTTCCTTCAATTTATTTTGATGTGAACTTTTACAGCAACTTGGAAAGGGGGAAACGAATTAAGGATAATCAGCCATCAAGTTGCATGTTCCCGACCATTAGATCACTTTTGTTGATATCTATGGTTGATGTTGATGTAATTATAGGTAACCGTGTTCGGTTGGCCATTGCCGGACAACGCACGAGTGATCTGCTGGACCTCGGCAGCAGCCATACGATTGTTGGCCTGAATTTGGCGAGAGGTCACCTTACTCGGCTTGGCACATTGATTCGAATAGGTTGTCTGCCGGTACTCATACTGGTGGCTTTGGCCTCCGTTATAGTTGTCCAGTTGACGGCCACTCATGGTTGAATGTGGTGCTAAGGCAAAAAAATGTATTAATTTCAACACAATTTGAAAGCTTTTTTTTTATACCCACCAAGTTTATTTTTTCGGAATAAGCGTCTGTACTCTTTCAGTTGCTTTAAGCTACTGACTCCCAATTCTGCGACTGCCAAAGATCCACATCGTTCGTCTTGCCACTTCAGCAGCTTGGGGTTTTATATACAGATTCTGGATATGTACTCAGGCGCTCGATTGAAAGCGTCTTGGTATACATATATGTACTTAGGACTCGGGCCATATCTTACGAAGCGGACTCTAAATATTATAGCTTTTCTGCTTGGATCAGCTTACGTAAATGGTCAAAGGGAAGAATGACTTAAATTTGATTGGTTCACGATCACTGCGCAATTTTTCATTTCCTTTGTATTTGCATTGCTTTAATCGACTAAAAAATACCCTATAAAAATAATAAATGATCATGAAAATATACATTTAATTTAATTTAAAGAGTACAAGCTTGCAAGCAATAGAAATATTACACAGGTCAACAGCTTTTTAAAATGAAAAATCTTAAAAATCGGTTTATGACCATTAAACTCAATTTTTTAAAATTTGGAACCCAAGTAGTCGAAAGACTTTTCTATATATAAAGGGGTTATAAGAAACACAAAGAGATATTTTCAGCGAAAATTTTTATTGGTAAAAGATTTATTATACAACAAGAAAGGCAGCTGCCTTTCTTGCAGAATTCGAATTTTATATTCCTTTGCATTTTGTACTTCAATCCAAAATCGATTATAACTAAGCCAAAAACGGATTACTTGCAATTAAAATTTTTGTTTATAATTTTGAAAACAATTGAGTAAGATTTTTTTCTAGTTGACATCGACTTGACTGTTGATGCTGATCAAGAATATATATAATTTAAAGGGTCGGAAATTACCAGCTTTTGACTAAAACTATAATACCATGCAAAGGTATAAGAGACTTTATAATGAACAAAATGAAATAATAGTTTAATATGTGCACAAGCATTTGTAAATTTCAAGTTTATTTTAGTTTTTATAATTGTGGTTGATATTTATGAAATTGTAAACGATATTTTTGCCAGGTGGGACGATTTTCGAATTGGCTGCTTCTGATGGAATCGCCGAGCTCGAGGAAGGCACCACTTCAAAAATCCCTATATGACCCACAGTGGGTTCATCATTTACGGCCTGGGTCTGTTGCCGGGAAATGGATTGCTGATTATTGCTGCGCCCAGCGTTAGATTTGCGCCCATTTCCATTGAAGCCCCTGGATGAAGACTGATTTCGGTTGCGATAGGAGTTAGATTGGTAGTTGTTATTGGAATAGGAGTTATATTGATCCTGGCAATCGTACTGATCCTGATAATCGTACTGATCCTGATTTTCGTACTGGTCCTGATAACCGTACTGGTCCTGAGAATCGTCATCATCCTCATAATCCCAACGACGAAGACCGTAGCGACTCATGATCTATAGAGGAAATTGGATTGTTTAAATTAAATTTAGAATTCCGAAATAAAAAACTTACTCTCGAACAAAAGTTTCACTGCTGTGACCGTTTGCCTTCGACTGCTTCTGCAGACTAACTTCAGACACTTACTCAGACTTTATTCAAACCATTTGAAGTGTCAACTCAGCGAGTTCATAAGGGATCCTCATCAAGTATGTATATATATGGATATATACCAAAGTACATAAACATATATTTGTATATAACATCACGATTCGTACTCTTTTCTCTTATATACAAATGAAATTTGATCGAAACTTCCACATAAACAAATCTCAGTCTCCACAAGTTACCACTCGAGTATTTTAGCTGAGCATGAAATAAGGCCTTATGAAAAATGAATCCACATATGTACTTACATAAAAACATACAGATTCGATTGGTTCTGGTCAAGATTTTGTATACAAAAGCGTAAATATGTACATTTGTCCCTATCTCGGTATAGGATAAACACACACACAGTACGCAGCACAATCAGCGACAAAAGTCTGATTCAGCTTTCCTTTAAGGGTCCATTCTGGTTAGTTGAAAAAAAATCTAATTTTTTTTTTTTCATTTTTCGATAGCTTTAAGTGTGTAGAATATTATACTAAAAGGGCAAATCGAAATACGTAATAGTTTAAAAGTTATGAGCCTCCGAACCGGCCGACTCAAAGCAGCTACAGAGCAAACATAAAACTTTAAACGCGTTTTCTGGAAAACTACATTTTTCGGGCTGGCGACCATAATATCTCAGTCAATTTTTAACGAATCTTAATGATTTTTTTGTTTAAATACGCGTAATTAACGTGTCCATGGAATAGGCTGCAATTATATTGATAGCTTAAAGTTTTTTTGAAAAATTTTTTCACTTTTTTGTTGAAAGTGAAAAAATTTTTCAAAAAAACGGAAAAAAAAATTTGAGGAGCCGCCATTTTCTTATTTTTTATTCAATTTTGAAAAAAGTAGCCTATTCCATAACCACATTCATACTGAACAAGAACATTTTTGAATTTTTTGTTTCAGTCGATTTTTACGTCCTGCAGAATGGTCGCCAGAGGATGCCTTTTTTGGGCATGGGTTTACGTCGCCCTGTGTCCTGCTTCAGGACATGCTCTAAAAATTTTTGAAAATAATCTTTAAACTATGATAAATATGTGTGACAAGTTTGAACTTTCTATATCTTTTCCTTTGTCCACAAAACATTTCTGAAAATGGCCTATTTTTTGGCCCAACTAACCAGAATGGACCCTTAACTTTTCTTTTTCTGTTACTGAATTCTATGAATTTTTTTTGAATATGTTTATAAACATATTACATTTTTTATACCATTTTTCGTTTACGCAAACTATCAAATCATTGTGAGTTAAATTATATTAATAAAATAAAATTAATATTTGGCAGTATCCCAGTTTTCCTTTAATTATTTTTTCTGCACGGAATCATCCTTTATTTGCTAAGAAAAATCAAATTGAAAAGAAATAATCATTCTCCATTGTCGTTATTTATTAGATTTGTTGATTTCTTTCACTTATCCAGACTTCTCAAACTGTACACAAGAGTATGTCATTAGAGCTAATACGGGTACAAGTATTGTAGATTTCATTACAAAAAATAATGCGTCTGTTAAATAGGCTTAGGCTTACGATCAAGTATGTCGCTTATATTGGCTTGATCTTGAAGTGCAGGCCGATGAGTGAGAAGACCAGGCACTTGAGATCCTGCACCAGGTAGTAGAAGCAGCGCAAGCCCTCGGGGTCCTTAGATCGGTTCACGTCCACCAACGAGCCGGTTTTCGAGGTTGTGAACGAGATGTGTTCATCGCCGATGACGATCTCCAGTTCCTGAAACGCATCTGGTTAGTACAGCCTCCACATGCGGTCGTTCAAAGGAACACTTACCTGGCGACCAACACGGTCTGGTGGCGGCCACGGCAGGTCGTCCTCCTGCATAATCTCCGAGTCGATAATGATGCGCTTCAGCTCCTCCATCACGGACTGGTGCACAAAGGCCTCCTTGCGGATCATGGTGTCATTTTTGTAGTTGGAATTGTTGGCGTACCGCAGCTTGCCGTCCGGCCGGAACTCGAACTCCAAGAACTCGTGCCCGAACTTGCCCTTGTGGCCCACGTAATAGCGCAAGTAGAAGTCCTCTGTAGGCATGGCAATGCTAGATGTTTCTCTGTGATGTTTTATTAAATATCTTGCGAAAAATGCTATTTATTTTCTCCACTTTTACCGAAAACGCGGTAGAGGTGGAAGTCACTCGATATACCTATCGGCCACCATTTGGTCGTAGAGATGGGAGCCGGCAAATCCTTAGTGTCACGACACGAAACTCACAACGATGTAGCATTCAGATTCCGTAGATACATATTTTCCTTTAATTAAAATAAATGTAGTTATAATGTATTTTTTAAATTAGTTTTCATGCGATAATGCTTGTAAAATCAAATAGAATATATTTTAAAATCAGTCGTGTCTCGTGTCACGACTGAAGCACGCGCCCAACTCCACTCGATTGTCCGTGAAGAGGAAGCAGCCGTCAATCGTCTATCGATAACACAATAACAATCCATCCCAAGTCGCTCTGATTTGTGTTAAAATGTAACTTAATTTCGTGGCCATGGATCTACCTCAACAAGTACTTCGCTCACGCGTCACGGTAAGCAGCTCCCGCTGCCCTTTCAACCACATCAGCAGTGCGCTTTCCAGCAACATTGTAAATAGTGCAAAATTGCAACAAAGTTGTAATTTCGGATTGTTTGCCCCTTGTGACTGTTTGGTTCTGTGTGTGTGTGTGTGTGGCCACCGCCGTTGTAATGGCGTCTATGCTAAAATGGGAGAGGACGCACGGCTAGCTCTCCGGCTCCGACTCCGGCTCGAGCGCCAGCTCCACCTCCACGGCCAGCGCCATGTTCGCGCCGTATCTCGGTCAAAGTAATTTTACAAAAACATAAACGTCCATTAATTTTCGCCGAGAGAGCGGGAGAGCGTTGAGCGCAAAGAGAGGCGGGCCAAGTGAAAGTGCAAGGACTCGCGAGCTCATGCGCCGGACTTGGCGGGAAAACGGAAAACGGAGCACGTGCGACCCCGGTCGTCCTTCGGGAAATGTCGGTCGTGCAACAAAGTTGCGCTCAGCTGCGACTCCGGCTCCCAGTCCAATCTGCTCCGCTCTGCTCCGACTCGGACTCGGTGCGTGCGCTCTTTACGAGCGGTTACTTGGTGGTGGTTTGTTTTGACTGTCCGCCCGGAAAATCGATGACATTGAGTGCAACAAAGTTGCCGCCCGCCGAGCTGCATCCTCCTCCACCTCCGCCAGTGTGCCCCGCCTAGTAATGCTCGAGTCGCATTGAGTGTCTTCTCCTCCAAGTCCCACAATATTTACAGCAGTTTATGCAAACAAATCGCACTCGCTCTCGCTTTGCCCCGCTCGGGGCTGCAGTTTCTCGCCGCTCTCCGTCCGGACTCCGGATCCTAAGGCCGGAGCTCTGTCGGGCCGCAGTTTACAACTTTGTTAACTTCGGGCCTTTGTGTTAGCAGTCTGTATCCAGGACAGTAACCGGGACGGAGTTACTTTGTTGCGCATTAATTGATTTTTCCGCAATCAGTTTTTGTGTCTTTGTAGAACTTGAAGTTGTAATAAAAACAGTGTCAACTTTGTCATTATTAAGAATCCCTTGAGCAGCAGGGCAAATCGGTGAGTGCCTTACATCGAAAGGAAGATTATGAAAGGGAGGCGGCTTGTGCGAAAGTAAAGTTTTGGGAGTAAATTGTGTGTATCCAAAAACTTGGGAATGGGGCGTTTATATGCATTGTATAAATGTTATTGCAGTTTACTTTGGGGAAGTCCCATTAATAACCCTTGCCATTTTATAGCATACATTTGAGGGTCTTCTTTTGTTTATTATTTTTTTAACTCTGCCTTTCTGTAAGTAAAGCTAGTGAGTGAAGTAAGCACGAAAACCATTTGCCATCTAGATTTGCAGTCAGCACGACATGCTAATAATAGTTTATGGTTTTCCCATTTGGACATTTATTTCAGACCATCTAGGGACTGCCCTCCTAGCCTGCTGCATGCAACGTTTCACCGCCGCTGACGGAACAATTATGGATACATGAAACGATTCACGAAGTAACGCGAAGCCAACATGTCAACGAACCCCAGCCCCGGCACCACCAGCATGCCGCCCCACCCCAATGAGAGGGATCGGGAAGTTAGGGCATCGAGCTCCACCTCGCAACGCAACCTGCTCGAGTTCCTGTGCATCTGCGTGGCCTGCATCGCCTGCTATTACAACAGCACCCAGTGCGGCCTAGTCTTCGATGACATCAGTGCGATAAGGGATAACAAGGACTTGCGACCCCACACGCCGCTGCGCAACGTCTTCCTCAACGACTTCTGGGGCACGCCGATGCGCAAGGAGCAGTCCCACAAGTCCTATCGGCCGCTCACCGTGCTGACGTTCCGGTTCAACTACTTGCTGCATGCGCTGGAGCCGTTTGGCTACCACTTCGTTAACCTGCTGCTGCACTTATCGGTCTGCCTGCTGTGGCGTCGGGTCTGCCGGCTCCTGCTGCGCCAGTGTGCATCGCGGGGCAGTAATGCGACCTCGGCCCCATCTGCCTCGCTTAACACATGCGCCTTCGTGGCCTCGCTGCTCTTCGCCACTCACCCGGTGCACACGGAGGCCGTTACTGGCGTCGTCGGTCGCGCTGAATTGCTCTCTTCCATCTGCTTTCTGGCAGCCTTTCTCAGCTATGCAAAGTCCGTTGCCGATTCGGGTTCGGGCGGTTCGCCACGCACCCATTGGCTGCCACTGTTTTTCTGCTTTGGCAGTTGCCTGCTGGCCTCCATGCTGTGCAAGGAGCAGGGCATCACCATTGCCGGCATATGTGTGGTCTACGAGCTGTTCGTTGTCCAGAAACTTCGGCCGCTGCATCTTTGTCACTTGGTGCTGCGTCTCTTCGAGGAGCAGCAGCCCGAGCAACAGTCGCCCAAGCTGACGAAGTCATCCGGCATTCGACGATGGTCTTCCTCGGCGCTGTGGAAACGCCTGTGCTTTCTGGCTGGCATCACGCTGGCCCTTCTGGCGGGACGGGTCTATGTGATGGGCTCCCAGCTGCCCATCTTCACGCGCTTTGACAATCCAGCCTCGGCGGCAGAGACGCCCGAGCGGCAACTTACCTACGGCTACCTCATTTACCTGAATTGCTGGCTACTGCTCTGCCCCGCGCAGCTCTGCTGCGACTGGACCATGGGTGAGAACTGCATAGAAGCGCAAATTGAAACCTGTATTAAATTCAAACTATTCCAGGCACTGTCCCGCTGCTGGAGGGATTTGGGGATGCACGGAACGTGACCACACTGCTAACCTTTGCTGCACTAGGAGCTCTGGTTGTCAGGGCCTGCTTCTCACGAAATCTGGCCCAATCACGAACGCTGATTATGTGTCTCGGCTGGATGGTGCTGCCATTCCTCCCGGCATCGAATCTGTTCTTCCCCGTTGGCTTTGTGGTGGCCGAAAGGATTCTATACATGCCATCGATGGGCTACTGCCTGCTGGTGGCCTACGGCTTTGAGCAGTTACAGAGGCGCCTCGGAGGCCGACGGTTGGGCCAGGCAGCCCTGGCCGTCCTTTTGCTCTCACACGCACTGAAGACACATCAGCGTAATTGGGACTGGCGCACCGAGTACTCACTGTTCATGTCCGGCGTGCATGTGAATCAGCGCAACGCCAAGTTGTACAACAACGTGGGACATGCTCTGGAGAACGATGGCAGATTCGAGGAGGCATTACTGTACTTCCAGCAGGCCGTGCGCATACAGACGGACGATATTGGGGCCCACATAAATGTGGGGCGAACCCTTAACCATCTCAAGCGTTATGCAGAGGCCGAGCAGGCCTATGTACAGGCCAAAGCACTGTTTCCCCAGGCCAAGCCTGGCGTTAGCTACCATGCGCGCATCGCTCCCAATCACCTGAACGTGTTCATCAACCTGGCGAACCTCATAGCCAAGAACCAAACGCGACTGGAGGAGGCGGATCACCTGTATCGGCAGGCTATAAGCATGCGGAGCGACTATGTCCAGGCTTATATAAATCGCGGCGACATCCTGATGAAGCTGAACCGCACGGCCCAGGCCCAGGAGGTCTACGAGCAGGCTCTGCTCTACGACAGTGAGAATGCAGACATCTACTACAACCTGGGCGTAGTCTTCTTGGAGCAGGCCAAGAGCCAACAGGCCCAGGTGTACTTCAACAAGGCCATCGAACTGTATCCGGAGCATGAGCAGGCGCTGCTCAACTCTGCCATTCTGCTGCAGGAACTGGGCGGAGAGGAGGCTCGCCAGCTATCGCGGTCTCGCCTGTACAAAGTTCTGGCCAAGGACGACAAGAACGAGAAGGTATACTTTAACCTGGGCATGCTGGCCATGGACGAGTCGAGCTTCGACGAGGCTGAGCAATTCTTCAAGCGGGCCATCCATTTGAAATCGGACTTTCGCAGCGCTCTGTTCAACTTGGCGCTGCTGCTGGCGGACACCAAGAGGCCCCTGGATGCGGTGCCGTTCCTTAACCAACTGATTCGCCATCATGCCTCGCATGTGAAGGGTTTGATCCTGTTGGGCGACATCTACATCAACCACATGAAGGATCTGGATGCAGCAGAGACTTGCTATCGCAGCATCCTTCAATACGACCCGCACAACACCCAGGGCCTGCACAATCTGTGCGTGGTCTTCGTGGAGCGCAAGAGACTGGCTAAGGCGGCCGCCTGCCTGCAGTATGCCCAACGCCTTGCCCCCGCCGAGGACTACATTGGCCGGCATCTGCAGATAGTCCACGCTCGACTGCAGAAAATCAACAAGTTACCTGATACGGCGCCAGAGCGACAGCTCGCGTACGAGGACTATGATCCGCTTGAGTTCAAGCTGGCCCAGGACCGGCCCACGCACAAGCCGCGCAAGCGATCATAGCAAAAGTTGGCAGTTATGGACGTGTAAAAAGTCATAAGTTGAGTGTTGATGGAAAGGTAATTTCCGAATTCTGTGAACGGTGCAGAGTCTGACTAAGATAACATACACAAAACGTGGGGAGTGCTCCACTCCAATTAATTCCATTGTACTTATTAGTTATTATAGTGAATCTCAGATTAAACGCTTATTTTGGAAAATGTTTATACAATTTATTTTTACGGTAGAGCTGGGAACAAATAGATTCTCGCAGTTCATTGACTTTTTGTGTATTTTAGATAAAGTAAACTAAATAGATCAATTCATATTTCGATAATTTTCTTACAAAAATGTTTAAATATTCACAGTTTCTTTCAAAACTGAATCAAAACCCAAAGAATCGTTAGTTTCCCAGCTCTATTATACATACTTAAGGTCAGATCTGCAGACTTCACCTGACATTAGTTTTGTAAATACATTTTGTAATTAACAAGTAAAGGGCCAGCAGTCTTGCATTTACCAAAATAACGTAATGACATGTACTTAAAGAAACGAATAAAAATAATGGTATACCATAATTAAAACAAACATTTCGACGATCGTACTCTGTTTATTATTATCTTCCGTTTGCATTTGTGTGATATTGACTCTTAAATACGTATGTTAAATAGATGAATCTAAGCTTTCTCTTACAATGAAAAATAAATCTTTGATCGATAAGAGCTCGGCACGAGTTAGTAATGCTCTCTTTTAACGACTAATAGTAATCGCATTTGATATAGTTTACATAATATATTCGTTCTCCAGTTGTTGCTATATGCAGACTATAAAATTGATATTTCTTTTGATGACGTTTACCGCGATTCGTGAACTTATCGCTAGGGGGGCACATTAAGATTTAGAAAATAATTTCTTATAAAATCGGTGAGCACATTCTGAATAAATGTCATACGTAATGGGGGCTACCTCAATAGTATCTACTTATACCTCAACCGATTTAGTGTTCTGCGAGTGACTAGATTTCCAAGACTTTTTCCAAACTATGCCTCCAGATAGCTGTACATAAGGCAGCGGGTGACCCGACACTCCAGGCAGGAGCAGGCTCACTCACAGGCTATTTTGCCATCGAAACTGCTCAGCGCTATGGCAAAGGCCTGCATCGCACACAGGGGATAGCGAAAGTCCATGGTGAACACGTCCTCCGAGGTGCGACCGAACTGCATGACTATGTACTCGGGATCGGAGTCGTGGACCAGCTGAAAGTTTTTCACCGATGCCTGGGTGACGCGTCCGTGAAAGTTCAGTACATAGGACTGGGTCTCGTCGTTCCACACCGGCGTCTTGTTGTGCAGCTCCACAATGTTGTCCATGTTCTGCAGATGGGAGAATTAATAAATCAGTCTTAGGAATATATATTTCGTTATTCTCGACTCACCTTCATCTTCCACAGGTCGAGAATGCCCTGTTGCTTGGGATCCGCCGAACTGATCTTGACACGCTGATCGTCCTCAGTCATGCCAGGCAGTATCACAGTCATGTTGCGGGGTCCCTTGAAGCCCAGAATATTAGTGTCCTGCAATAAATTTAAAAAGCATTAATTGAAATTATAAGAAAGTTATTTAAGGACTTAAAGGTCACAGAACAGAGCAATTACTTACATAAATAATGACCGCCAGGTCCAGTCTAGGACTTTCCGAGCTCTCCTTGTTGCCATTGTCAAAAACAGTGAAGGAGGTACCAAACACATTTGAGCGTAGCTTGCCACAGAAGCCGTCGGCATTGCGGGACAGGTCCGTGGGATCGCAGCTGACTATGTAGTTCGAAGTCTTGCTCTTCTTGCGTTTCCGACCTTAAAAAAGAAATCAAGTGAGATTGATAGGAAAATAATTTAAAGAATAATCGCAACCCACCTCCAAGCAGGAATATCTTCTTGCCGTAGTCCCGCTCCAGATGCAGGTAGTAGATGGGAAAGAGGCCCCGGTCCATGCCTTTGCGGTCGCGTGTGATGCGACACTTGTAGAGGACACCCTGCGGCGCTGGCTGCATCACGAACTGGTCAATGTTGCCAATGACATCACCCTCGGACTCCCCACCGGCTCCGTTACCCGTTCCATTGCTGCTGCCGTCCATCGTCGTGGCATCCTTGAAGGGTGACGATGCCAGGCCGGCGGGACGTACAGGCGCCGCACCCGCCACATTGCGATTTGTATAGTCGTCCTCGTCGAGGGTGTCGCTGAAGGAGTGCTGGCGGGCACGCGGTCGCTGTGATTGAGTCGAGTTGGCGCTGTGCGGGGCGGTCTGCTGCTGCTGCTCGATCACAGTCACCGGACTGCTCTCGTCGTCCTCCAGCTCGTGTGACGATATCTCCTCGATGAGATCAGCTGTTGGGTTAATTACATGAAAACTTTAGAGTGCAATTCTTATCACAATTTTTGCAAGTGTAGGGGACCTTACCCTCCTGGTTAATGGTGCTCAGGCTGCGCATGTTGTTCGAGTGGTTGCGACTCGTGTTCATGGCAACTGGAGCTCCGCCCCCGGGACTGCCGTTGGCCAGTATCTGGTCCGGATTCTGGGGCGAGCTGATGAACTGCATGGGTCCGTCGTAGGCGTGAAGCTCGCGGCTGTTGCTGCGCATCCCGGACATTGGGCGGTTGATCTGGAGATCACTGGCCTGGACCATGCCCGGCGAGGCGCGTTTCTGGCGGATGTAGGCCTCCATCAGCTGGCGCTGCAAGCAGATAAACCGAAAGAATTGTTTACTTCGCGCTCTAATCAGTGGCTACTCGAGGAATGCAATCATATAGATTTCTTCGATTAGATTGGAAACCACCTTAGCGGAGGTAATGAGACAGTAAATCAAATAATTGCGATTGCGGCTGTGCACGTCCAGGACAGCGGTTGGCACCGTAACCGTAATTATATTTGATTTTCCAAGCCACTACAATTCGCTTGTGAATTTTTGCATATCCAATTAGGCGGCCCAGTTTCGAGTTGCAACAAATTGCAACAAAACTGCATTTACACCCACGGAGCAGATAAATAACCGTAATAAATGCCTAAATATTTGCATATGCATGGATACCCCTAATCCCCGCCAGCGGAATGCACAGCGAGCAGCAGGTAATTGGCCGCAAAGGGGGGGAAAAGAGTGCCGAGAATCGTGCTGATCCATCAGCACCACCATTGCCATCGCCCCAAGCTCCATCCATCCTCCACGTTTCCCATTTCCATTCTCCACTCGCGGGAGCTCTCACTCAATGGTCTGCGACTGGTAGCTGGTGGGTGTGGGAATGCGAATGCAAATGGACGCGGGTACGAGCCACCGTCAAATGACATGTGGGACAGCGGTTGATGGCAATGATTTCATTAAAGATTTAAATTTCAAGTTCACGTTCATGTTCACCAGCGCAAAAACAAGAGGCGTATCTGTCAAAAGTTGCGCTGAAATTGCGCATATAAATCAAAGGGAATATTCGCGCCCTTTGTTTCTACCCCTGGTCCTCCCCTCACAGGATATAAAATGTTATATTAAGACCCAAGATTGGCCTTCCCTCAAAGCTCGAGAGTTGATATATTAATGCAGCAATATTAAAATGAAATATTTGACTTACAATACGGCTTAGGTGATTTTTGTATTGTTTTTTCTTGAAAAAGAGATAAGAAAGGATACTTAAGGATTCAATACTAGAAAAAGCAGATTAAAACATGAGTTTCTTTACTATATATCCTATATCCTTCATGAAAAGTCGTTCTTATTTTTATCGCGTTTATTGCTTGGCATAAATATCGGTTTTTTTGGGGTTACACAACTTTGGTTTTACAGGAGGTTAACGTTACTCAGGATGCTCTCAACGGTGGCGTTCACTTCGCGCTCCTTGGCCACCGGATCGCACTGGAGCTGGAAGTAGTCCGGCAGATCCTGCTCCGCCTCGAAGGCACTCGTCCGATTAGCGCCCAGCCAAAGATCCAGCCGGTCGTAGATAACACCAGTGGGTCCTTGCTGCAAGAACGAGTCAATGGAGGTGCGATCCTTGAGGTCCGAGCCCCAGAGCAGGACAATGGGAACCTGGGCCTTGCAACGCTGCACCAACGAAGGATCCGCCTTGAAGAAGACGGCATTGGGCGAAACTCCACCCAAATCGAAGGCCTGGGCAAAGTTTACGCTCTGCTCCACTGTGCTGGTGCGCGGATCGCTGAAGGCATTCTCCTTGCTGCTGGAGAGGAAGAGCACCGGGTACATGTGCTGCTTAAAGCGCAGCAGGGAGCACAGGTCCGCGTCGAAGCTCTTGATCACATTGAGCCGTCCACAGCCGTGTCGTCGCACCACCGCCAGGATGCGGTCCACAAACAGGTTCTTGTCCAGCGTCTGCTCGCTCTCGAACTGACCATCTGCCTTCTGCTGGGGCCACTTGATCTCGATGTCGAAGCCGGTGGTTTGGTTGACGCGCTCGAAGAAGTCCTGTAGCGTGGGGAAAAGGCGTTGCTCCGGCGGCTCCACGTTGTTGTGCGCTGGATACTCCACGATTTTGTTTCCTACAATCTGGTAGGTTTTCAGCTCCTTCAGTTGCTCGTAGGTGATGTCCTTCAGCAGCACCTCGGTCAGGTCGTCGCGGCTCGTCGGCGTCTTAGAGTCGATACACACGCGGATGGAGAAATCATGGTGGATGATGGGCACCAGATCGCTGGTGAGCTGGACATCAAACTCCACAAAATCTGCTCCCAACTCAGAGGAGGCCAGCATTGAGGCCACCGTGTTCTCTATTAGGGGAGCCGCATTCGAGGTTACCGTCAGACTCTTGCCCAGTCCCCGGTGGCCAATCTCCAGAGCCGTCCAGTTGCTTCGCCAGTAGTTGGCGAAGCTGGTGCGCAGGTCGAAGCCGTCCTGTTCCATGGGTCGGATCAGCAGGTACTCCAGTCGGAGCACGCCCACCACTCGCTGCCAGAGCGGAGAGATCAGGGTGATGGAGAGAGCACCATCACTACCAGACAGGGAAGTAGGCTGCAGATGAGCGTAGCCCAGCAGACGGACCAGACTTTCCTCGGCCTGCTCGGCATAGACTTCCACCAGGTAAGCAACTTGATCCAACTGCTCGAGACCCACGTGAAACATCAGGATATCTGCGGCGGAGAAGGGCACTCCGTATTCCGGCTGGACACGCAGCTTGCTGTCTCCGTAGGACATTCGCACGTACTCCACATTGGCGCGAGCTGAACTTAGGATGGGTGCCAGGGTCTTCGGATCTACGGGCTGCAATCGCAGGCGCAGCTGGCCGCGTCCCTCCTCCGGTTGCTCCTCCAAAGTCAAGACGTCGCGGAACACCTTTATTTGGAGAATTCTGCCAGAGTCCTGAAGCCAGCCACGCGACAGCTGTCGCTCCGATCCAATGAGCCCAAACTCGTCGCTGCGGTTTCCAGGAAACTTGGTGGTGTTAAAGGTCCTGGCCACGACATGCGACTCCCAGCGACGCACCTGAACCGCGCCACTCTGGCCCACTGCAGCCGCAAAGAAACGGTATTCCACGCTGCTGTTCTGGGGGATTTCTACGGACGCGGTCCACACATTGTGCGTGGCAGTGCGATTGAGGAGAACAGCCTGGCCTGCCTGCCAGGCACCAAGAACAGGCAAGTTGCCCACCAAAGCTGGGCGCTCAAAAGGCGCCAGTTGACCTTCCGCTGTATCCGGCAGCGTCAGCGTAAAGTTGTAGAGCAGCGGGGCATTCCGCTTGAGCGGCACATAGCGTCGAGCCGCATAGTACTTCTCGTAGTAGGAGGTGTCGCAGAATGTCTCCACGGGTAGCAGGCACAGAGTGCTCAGCCAGGCGACGGTGAATGCCACGAAAGTCTTTGACCAGGACATGGACATATCGGATGTGTCCGCCCTCGACGGCGATCGCGGTGCTACTGACGAATGGGTCCGCGCTTTTTGGGGAAACCTGACCAAGCACTTATCGCTGGATCGCGGGCAGGAGATTTATGGCAGTGGCCACATCTTCGATCAAGTTAGCGACGCGATAAGGTACCGATGGCTATCGGAGTCTCGGCGCGAATGCGACTCGTCTGGCCGACGGTCAAGCCCGTTCTGTGCTCGCACGTGTGGCCTAGACTCGTGCACCCATCAGCTACAGATAGAACTACAGATACAGATACAACATATAGACATACAGATACAAATACAACTAACGATGCAGATACATCTGCAGATACTGCGACGTGCTCATCAAAAGCTTTTGGGGCACACTGCCTACGTCATCGTCATTCCGGGTGGCCATAGTGGCCGCTGTTTTAAGTGGATTTGATTCCCCGAGAATTGCGCAAAAGCTTCACCTTCAGTGGCTGCGGTAAGGGGGGTCAGGGAATGGCTACATACACATATAGCTCCCCCTTATGTGGTGGCTGACCCCCAGTCGGGCAATTTACATGGTGAAAGTTTGTCAGCGGCCGTGTAATTTATCCGCTTCGCTCAATTACGGATTTCGTAACGCTTTTTTTTTTGTTTTCCTTGGAAATAAAAATAACAACAGCAGGTACAGTTCCGTCAAGCGCTCGAAGGGTAATCAGCTGAGAGCGCTCGTAATTACATTGACTCCTCCTGGCGCTGGGCCATCTTTGAGGTGACTTTGGCAACTACTACCCCTCTGAAGCACGTCCTTCTTCTTTGTCTACTGCTCTTTTTTTATGAGAGAAACGCGATTATGTGAAAATTCGAAATCAGTTGGCTGCCAAGAAAAACTCAAGCACGTACGGCACACATACTCGCAGAAGAGGAAATGCAGAGGAGCTCTTGGGAGGGGGACAAACAAGAGACGTTGCCTCCGGGAGAATCGGAAAAAGTTGGAGAGGCGAAAACTTGCATAAAGTCGAAGTAGAGCACAACACAACAACACAACTCTTCCGTGGGGCTCGTTTATGGCTTGACATAAATAACGAGTACCGAGTACCGGAGAATGCATAAAAGTAAGCTCAGTGCGGCGCTTCTAGCTGATGGAGCAGTCAATGGTGCCAGGCATTAGGGGTAACTTTGTAGCACTGTCATCTGGCGCATCTCCGGGCACCATAAAGAACGTAATTTTATGACTTTCACATAGAAGGGGTGCCAATTTAATGGTACTTGTCCTGTGTTTAGCAGGAAAAATGGTATAATTAAGGAAAAAGAAACTTATAAAGATAGGATTTTATTACAAGTTTGAGTGTTATTCAACGAAAGATGATTAAATACGTTTATTAACATATTTCAATATATTCTTTTATAGGTAGAAAATATGATATAACCATAATAACTTATAAATTCAATAATATATCTCCCTCAGAAATATCAAACCGCATTAAAACCAGTGATCTTCAAACCTAAACCCCCGCATATCACATATAATAATTAGGTTTTATTATTTTTATTAGAGTTTTAAGTTGAATATTTCATAAATTTTACAAGATTTGAGTGTTTTTTAAGTTAATATGAAAAAATAAATTTATTTAGATATTTTAAAACATTTTTTCAAAAACATAAAATAAAATATAGCCATAATAACCTATCAATTGAATATTATATCTCCCTCCAGAGCATTAAGTCGCCAGAGCTATTAAAATCTCCCAAGATTCGAGTGTTATTTAATGAAATTTGGATAAATATATTTATTTTTGCAAATAAATAAACCACAACATAAAAAAAATAGCTTATCAATTCAATAATATATATCCCTCAAAAACATAAAATCGCCATAAAACCCGTGCTCTTCAGATCTAATCCCCCGCTTCCCTGCCAACCATTTGGCGATTCTCGAATCGCCGGTCGCCAGAAAGAGTCTTCTGGGAGTCGCTTTGGCGATTGCTAGAGGACTTATTTACAAAAATCGCCAAGAAGAGTCTTCTGCGAGTCGCGGTGGCGATCATTGGTGAAATAATTTTCGAGAATCCCGAAGAAGAGTCTTCTGGGAATCGCGGTGGCGATTGTTGAATGACTTATTTACGAAAATCCCCAAAAAGAGTCGTCTGCGAGTCGCTTTGGCGATTGCTGGACGACTAATTTACGAAAATCCCCAAGAAGAGTCTTCTGGGAATCGCGGGGGCGATTTTTTTAGCGTTAAAAACTTGGAAATGAAGGAATGAGGGATTAAAGTACCGTACATAGATGCAAAGCAGAGAATGCGTCCAAAAGCAAAAGAGTTATACAAAAACAATTTGCATTTGAGTGAGAATAGGAGTAACATCTGAACGTCTTTCAATATTTCTGTGTTCATTTAGTCTGACTTCGATCTTTTGTCTTTGCGGTCGATCTGTATGTAACTTTCAATTGTTCGGGAAACTATTTTTGTTTTATTTATTTGTTTTTTGTTTTATATTCTTTGGAACTAAAATGAGTTCCTAATCTAAGGCAATTAAGCGAATGTTTGATGCTATTTATCCTGAGCCACATAAACGTTTTAAACCTTGTGAAAAAAAGAAGAAACATGTGAAAGAAGTGAAACAAATAATGAAACTGACTTGGCGAGGAACAAATACAAAACGTATTTTCAACGATAAAAGGTATTATTTAAAATAGTAAAATAAATAATTGAAATTAATATAATTTTAATTTTCTTTTGTATAGGTGTTGGTTTAAGAAAGTTCCCGAATTCTTTTGGATTTGTTCATGCGCAGGATATAATAAATAAGAAACAAAAAGAACTTAAAAATGAAGGAAAAGAAAATAAATATGTTAAATTTAAGCTTAGTTAAGTCGAAAAATGAAATGAAGAA
>VNJY01002003.1:0-39248 GCA_008042715.1 Drosophila bocki | reverse complement strand
CAGCTATATGATATAGTCGTCCGATCCGGCCCGTTCCGACATATATAGCAGTGAGAGCATATAGAAGACTATATGCAAAGTTTTATTCAGATAGCTTTAAAACTGAGGGACTAGTTTGCGTAGAAACAGACAGACGGACAGACGGACAGACAGACAGACGGACAGACGGACAGACGGACATGGCTAGATCGACTCGGCTGTTGATGCTGATCAAGAATATATATACTTTATAGGGTCGGAAACGTCTCCTTCACTGCGTTGCAAACTTCTGACTGAAATTATAATACCCTGCAAGGGTATAAAAACAAGACCAGAAAACAGATAAAAATGAAAGAATAAAAAGAAACAATGTTTAAAAATCTCAAAGGAGACCACTATTTATTTTATTCAGAATTAAGAAAGCTTAAATAACAATATTCCTAAAATATTTTGTTGTTTAAATTGTGATCTTTATAATACAAAATGATATTTAATACCTTCATTTAATTATCCTTACGTAATCGTTGAAAATTAAAATTACCTTGACCCAAAATCCCACCGCTCAAACAGTGCCAACCGAAATTAATTGCACAAGTGTGAATGTTGTGAACTTGCAGAGAAATGTTAAACTGGCTTAAGCCGGGTAATGAGATATCATTCCGATGTCATGAGCAGGACTCTTTTTTTCTGGCCGGATATAAGCCGCCGAACAGAGGGGACAGAAAAGGACAGGGTTGAAATGCTTAAGTACGAGTGGAAGGGAGCTTAACGCATTTTTACAACCGGCACACACACAGAGACCACACAGAGAGAAAGAGAGGAGGCCAGAAGGACATTCAGGCAGACAGTGAAAAATATGACACCCTATTTCCGTTTCCCGTACGCTGACAATAATGGCAGACAATATGGCGCAGCTTACGCTCAAAAGTGATTGCCACACCAGCCGACAGCTAACCAAAGTTTCGTTGAATGCAAAAACAAAAAAGCCCCTCGCACACACACACACATACAGAGGGAGAAAAGCTGGCAAAAGATTATATGTCTGGGATTTTTGGGGTAATTTAAGCGGCTTTCTGCCAGCAACCAAAAAGAAAATCCCGAAAAAAATTATGTATATATGTATGTAGAGGCGCCTATGGCCGCCGTGCCTTCGCCGGTGCCAGCTAACCCTGTGCAAGTTTTAAATTAATTTTCATTAAATGTGGCGCACACGAAATTGTTTTAAAGTGATTATGGCCGTGGAAAATTATGCTTCTAATAGAGGCAGGGGCTTTGGAGGATGGGGAATGCGGGATCAGGATGAGAGAACAACGGAGGCTCTAAAAGCAGGCCACGGCTGTTGACAATGATGGCGCATTTAACGGTATTAGACAGGATGTCGCTGTGTGTGTGTGGAAAACTGGGTGGAAAATCGTACTGAGACCGAGGAGAATGGTGGCCCCAATCAATATGCATTGCACTGTTGTCATCCCTTTTTTAATAAATATCTTTTTAATTATGCATAAATTATAATTAACTACTCCGGGTTGCTGCTTGCGGCCACAAGTGCCAGATCGGGTCGCAGTTGAATCGCAGTTGCTGCATAATAAATGCCCGGCGCACATAATTAGTGTTAATTATTGAATTAATGCACTCGCCATTGTAATTTCCACATCCACGAGATGCACTCGACTATCAGCTCTCCCTTTGCCTTATCTCTCGCTTTAACCGAACTGTTTTGACTGAATTTTTTTAAATGCTTCAATATTATGAAATATCGCACATTTTACCCGCTGCGAATATGTTTTAATTATGCCTTTAAGTGATTTACATTGATATTTAACGCACAAGTGCGAGGCACGAGTGTGTGCTTTAAAAAAATATATATAAGACTAATGAGCCGCACTCCAGGCTGAATGGGAATGTGCTAAATGAATTGATTATTCACATAAGTGCCGCATGTTGCAGTTATTACTGCGAGGGTAATATGTACATTAATAATAATTATTATATGTATATAAATATGTATAAATATACAAGATAAATAGCAAAAGGATTTGAGTTTAAGCTACGTTGTTATATGTATAATTATACTTCTAATAATAAGGGTTACTATCCTTATAATTTTGAATATTCCCAGATAATGACCATCCACTACATATTTAAATCTTATTAAAAATTAATTTGTAAAGAGTTTTGTGTAATAAAAGAGTGGTAAATAATTAGAGGGTAATGAGTTCTTTGTGGAAATATTTAAGGTTATTCTACAAAGAATTATTATACCCATCGAAAACCATGATTAACTCTACTACTTTACATTTAAACATCCAAAAATAGTTCCCTAAAATTAACCTAATTTATTCATATTATAATAAATATTTTTATTCCTTCAGTTACTCAATTCCTTAAGCTTTCCGCACATCCTTTGGGCTCAAGTTCCCCAATTAACCTCTTCCCATATCGATTTACAACTTTACAATGCCTCAACAATTTTTTCTCGTTTACCCAAAAGCCCTCAGAGTGAGTGGCAGTGGCAATTCCGATTTTATTTCGCTCGAAATTACCTGCTGTAGAAATATAATAACCCCGACCATTAGAAGACAAATAAGCATCCCGAGCACCGCAATTGCCAGAGCGAGTGTCCTGAGAGTCTGTCTCTGGCTGGGCGTGTTTGTGTTGGGCTGCAGCCGCTACCTCCCCCCCTCGCATGGCACGCCCGGGCAACCTTTCAACTTTATTTATTAAAAGTGCTTATTACTTTAACACTTGAGCGCGATTTAACACGATTTGCTCAAGTATTTTCGTACGACAACGAGGACACATTCCGGCGTTCTCGTTCTCGTAAGCCAAAGAGCAGGGAGCGAGTGTCAAGGTATGTCTCTGTCTGGGCCAACTGTCTGTCTGTCTGTCCTGCCCCTGCTCGAGTGTCCTGTGCCAGGGTCCTCGTACTCGCACTCGTTCTTGTCCTTGTCCTGGTCCCCGCGCTTTCCCCCTTTTGGATCCTTGAGTATTTAGCTTACCTACCAAACACCGAAAGCAGTTTCATCTTTTTCATGTGCAGCAAGCAGCTTTGCCAAAGAAGCAGCTTCATCATTTTTACTCTTTTTATCACAGTTTACACTGAGAATAAAAGTAAGGGAATTTAGGATGATATTTAAGTTTACAAAATAAGGACTAGCAAAGGTTTGCTGAATTTAGAGAATTATAGAATATAATTTCCCTTTCCTAGTTCTGTAAATACCACAAAAGAAGAATAATAGTTCCTTTCCTTAAATTTAATATTAATAATTATTATTAAATTTACTTTACATTTTTTTAAGTGTACCCACACAGTTGTCCTTGGCTGCTGGCTGCTAGTGTGAGGTGGGTCCTTGCTTGCTCTTCAACGCCTGACTGTTGGCTGTAGATCGACTTGACTCGGCTTCAGCTCCTCTGCCTGTTCCAGCTTCTTTTAGCCCCTTTCCGGTGCCACGCCCCCTTTCCCGGGCTGCTATCATTGCCAGCATTTTGATGGGGTTTTTTTCTCGGGGGTTCTTTGGGGTTCTCGGGGCCTGCCCCTAATATTGCCCTTGACTGTTGTCAACATGTTCAGCGTATTTGTTGTTGAAGTTGCTGCTGCTGTTGTTGCTGTTGACTTTAAGTGTGTTGATTTCATACAATTAACTTTTTGTCTGTTTGTTTTGTGCTACTTCTGCCGGCGTTCGCTCTAATTTCCTGCTCCGGGAAAGTCACTGACATCGTTTGACAGCCACGTGAGCTTTAACAAGCTGGGGAGCCAAAAGCAAAAACAGCAACAGAGGAGCGACCGCAACGTGGCGGATACGCAATGTGAATTGTGTTTTGCCCTCCAAAAGCAAGCTGGTTAAATTTAATATTTATTTTTATGCTTTTTGATTTAATTCTTCTCGGTTTCAACTTTATTGTGTGTGGTTGCGTTGTTACCGCATTGGGGATTTATGAAAAATTTAGTTTTCCTTGTTATTTTTATTGCTGCTCAGGTGATTTTATATTTTTATTTTCATTTTTATTTTTATTTCCATCACGGGACTCGCATTAAGTTGAGGCTTTTATATATTTTTACGAGGCTTGTGTGACGGACCGTGTGAAATGTCATTTGTTTTAATTTGCCCGCGGTACGTGAAGCGGATTATTTTAATTTATTTCGCACTTGGACACGCTTGCGCCTTTCAACAATTCCACCTTCAGAGCCTTAAAGCGCCTTCCATAAATGTTTGAAAATATCTTGCAACTTAAAATTAGCATTGCAAACAGGAGCACAAATCTTTGGCAATTTATAGCCTTAGCATGTAGATATATATGTTTATATTTCGAGGCCATAAAAAGCAGATACATAAACTCCTTGCTCCTTGGTGATTAATGCGTCATAATTAGAGTTGCTTGCCGGGTACATGCATAATTCCACGTGGCAGCCCTGTAAATCATTCGTGAGTGTGTGTCCTAATCTAGTCACCGCCAAAATTTGGAATTCGGTATACCCGGTATCCCGGTATCTGTCTGTCAGAGACACTTAACTTTCGGTTGCTGGCAGGTTCATCGCCAAAGTGTCGTCGCCGGCAAACCCAGAAACGCCTCTCTGTCAGCCGAAAATAAATGCGTTATGCGTGCGCTTAAGTGCTCATTAATTTGGAATGTCAAACTATGTTGACTAACGCAAATGTTCCACGTTTAATCGCTTCGAGGAGTACCTCGTTTGCGGCCTTGATGAGTTCCCGGCATGCTCTGTATGCCGCATCCCTGTCAAATTGATTTAGAAGAGCCTCATAAAAGCAGTCCGGTCAACATTTAGGCCCACAAACTCTCATCCTCTGGCGTACTATAGCATCCAAACCACCAAACCCACCACCAGCCATTTCAGCCAAAAATAGAGGCCGTCATCAGGTGGAGGACTTCACGTAGGCAAGGCATTTTCAATTGAGATATTTCCAAATGTTGCTGCTACTAATTTACAGAGAAAAAAAACAAGGCAATTGAGGGAAAAGCTCCTTTAAAATATTTTTAATTTAATTTTTGAGACCAGAAACATTTTAAAAATATTATTCTAAGAAATATATAACATTATTTATTTATTTTTCTTTATCAAAATCTTATATTTTCCCCCGTGTACCTTCCGATTTGGGGCATTGTTGCTCGTGATATCCTGAACAGGACTTGCAGAATAAAAAGAAAAAAACAGAAACGACTGGCCTAAAAGAGATGCGGGCTGTCTGGCCAACGTGGCCATTGGGCAACGGGGCAACGCAACTGGAGGCTGCCGACGTGCCTTCCTTGCGGTCAGTTGTTGCACGTTGCAGGGTCAGAAGTCATTCGGCCTCTATTAGCCTGCTAATTGAAATACCAGCAGCAGGAGCAGCCAGCAATGGGTTAACTGTTGCCTGGCTCTGGCTTCAATCCTCGACCTGGCAGAGCCAAGCGATAGATACGGAAAGTATAAACTAATTAAGAGTTGCCAGCTGGCCAAAGGTAAGTGGAAAGTTCATTAATTAAATAGTGCACTGATTTGTGACTCCTCATTGATTTGAGCTCTTCAAAAAAAGGAGTCTTTGCAGTGAGTCAGAGACCATGCATTTTATTAACTATTTATTCCAAACATTAATAATTTCCACTCCTTGGCTCATAATTATTCTCATCACATCACCGCCATCAGCATAATTATCTCACGTTTATTGCGCAATCCTTTGGCAATGTTCTTTATATACATTTTTTTTACTTCGCGCTCTTGTTTACGTGCAATGCAGTTGGGATTCCATCATTAGGAATTAAGCAAAAGTCAGTGGCGGAAGTTAAGTACTTGTCAAGTGACGATGATGCCGGAGTTCTTGGCAAGGCCAAAAGTTTTTAGAGTATGCGGGTTATTTCCCCGCTCCAACTTCCGCCGCCGTCGTCGACTCCATTCAACTTTGCTCCGCTTCGCTTTTTTTTATTCATTCCTACCAGCTACTGCCGCTGCATCCTTAAATATTTTCCCTTTAATTAAAATTTCAACAAGCCAGACTCCGGGCGCTAGAGACAGGGAACACTGGCGGAGAAACAGAGAGACGGAGAGGAAGAGTCAGAGGAGGAGCAGACATGCCCGCATAAATTAACTTTTGCGTAGGTGACTGTGTTGTACGGTTTTTGTATGGGAGTTTCGCCGGGGTCTTTGGAATACGGAACGGAATACATAGAGAGTGTGGAGCCTCTGGTAAGCCGGGCGTAAGTGCCTTATCTTAATGCCTCGCCATATCTGGGGCCTAATGCATATAATAGGCCAGGCCTGCTATTTAAAGTCTAACAACCCTTTTTATATGCAAATTGTTGCGCTACACGTACACGCCCTAGCGCCCTTTTTTACTCCCACCCAACCCATCCCTTTCAACCTCCTTCTGCTGCTCCTCTACCGGCAACTTGACATTTTTTTTTCTAGATATTCCACGTGGCGGTGGGCTCTACACCCCCTTTTTAATTTCCCTCATTTAAACATTTTGTGAAAAGTCATATATACTCGTCGTGGGTGGCGACCGTGTGCGTGAATTACGTTTCAACTTTTTACACGACTTCGGGTCTCCGGCTGTGTGTGTGAAAAACGTTAAAATAATTTGCAATTTAAATAGTTTTAATTAACTTTCACTAATTTGCTGTCGCTCAACTTGAACAAGTTGGCAAACTAATTTTAAAGTGATTTATTATTTAAACAGCTTGATGATTGGCAGTGCCTGCCACAAAAAAATGTAGGGAAGAGAGAGAAAGCCCAACTGCCTGCGGCCTAATTAGCTAAAGGTGTAGGACCTCCTCTTCCCGCCCCCATTTGCGGTCTGTCCTTTGACTAACTGAAATTGGTGTAAAAATGCCGCTGGCTTTTGGCCCAAACATTTCCAGATTCTAGTTTGTGGCTGCGTTTATTGTCCACAATCAATTGAACAAAAGTTTGCGGGAGGGCATTTGTAAATAGGAATCCTCGGCTTCAGGTCATTATCTGGCATTGGCCCCAAAACATGGGCCACAAGCAGCCACCGGTTCCATAGGCATGGGCTAGATTGTAGCTTCGGACCAGGAAAAGCACTAGAACAAGTATCAATAGGATCATCAGGATAAGGATGCCAGTGGCCAAGTCATCGAAAGTTAATCTTTTCCAGAAACTAGGGAAATTATGTTTAGTAAAATATAAAAATTATAATTTACACTTTTATAGAAAAGTATAGTTTCATTTGTTGACGTTTTACCTTTGCGGATGAATAGGTTTCCTTTTTAAAGGTTTTATTTTTGAGATTGAAGAGGTTCTGTAATGGAATTCCTGGCTTCGTTTCTTGGCCAAGTCTATTACCTGGCGAGCCCGGTTGCCCAGTTTTTTTCCGCATTCAGCAAAGATCTCTGTCACACTATCCCGGTTCCGTGCCAAGGACACTTGCTCAGGTGTGGTTGGTTCTGAGCAACAGCAATCGCTGTTTAAGATTATTTTTTTTTTAGTCATAATTAAGGCAAGAGATAGGAGTATATATTTATATAAATGACAAGCAAGTGATGTATTTTTACACGTTTACTTGAAGCCTTAATTCAATTATAGTTCTTTAAAGCTTTTCTTACAAAAATTTTCAGCTTCTTTGTTAATTAGTAAACAAGGTTTTAATTATTATTTTAACCTCTTAAATGCTCACTAATGTTTATGCAAAATAACAATAATAATCACACATTTTACAAGCAGCAACAAGACCTTTAATAATATTATCTTTACGTGGTTTATTTTCATTTATTAATTTATTCCGTCATCTTAATATCTCACTTTAAAGTGCAGCGCCCCCCCGGGGGTACTAAGATAATTTTGATTATCCATTCAGACACTGCGGCCATCTGGGCCATCTTAAGCCATTTCAACGTCTGAGCCAAATTAATAACATTATGCAAATTTTAAAACCGACCCATAAATCAACGCATTGAATTTGCCATGAAATAAATGCGTGCCCAAAAGGCAAATAATGGCAGAGTCATTAGATAAATTTATATCGAACGACAAACAAACAGCGGCAAATTGAAAGAGAACAGAGCGCAAAAAAAAAAACACAGAGACAGCAACAAAAATCGATAACAACGGGCAAATTGAAACCGAAAATTTACAGTAATCAGCATAATATAGAAAACCGCCATTAAAATCATTATGTACCAAGTTTAATGCCTATTTATGGCTGATTTTAATTTAAGTAGCGCCACCACCAGCCACCAGAGGGGGAGTCCCCGGTCCCCTCTCCCTATACCAAAAAAACAAATATAGAATACACACAGAAATATACCAAAAACCTGCTGGCGTTAATTTCCAATAAAATGCCGCTCTGCAAAAAGTAATTAACAACAAATTACGAAACCGTAGCAGGCAGCAACAACCGCCGCAACCAACACACTTAAAGCTAATTAAATTTTACGCTGATTCCCATTGCCCCCATCTCTGTTTCTCTCTCCAAAAACCAAACCCATAACTGATTGTTGGTAATAACGACAGCCGCAGAGAGCCGAGAGCCACAACACATCTGCCATGGGTCCCCCAAAATAATATGTATTGGTAAAATAATCCTATCAAAAAATATACTCAAAATTAAATAAAATATAATAAATATAAATTAAAAAATTTTTTTTTTGCTACTTTCGTTCTTTTTATACAATTTTCTTGTTAAATAAAAACATTATTAAAGTTTTGTCATAATAAACAAGATTTTCCTGTTCTTTGTTTCTCTATAAAAATATTATCAAAATAAAAAACCAAAACTTTTCATTTACAAGAAAGCTTCCTTTCCTATTTCCTCTGCTCTCTTGCCAAATGAAATCAAATAAATTAAGCGCTGACCAGCAGCCAAACACAATTTGAAGCCACCTAATTGATTTGCCAATAAAATTCACAAAACTCCAGCCGCAGTTGCCGCCAAAAAAGGACTCGGAGCTTGCCGCCTGAAAAGGAAGGACCCGTAGCCTGTAATTTGTAACTGGCCAGCTGCAAGAGCCAAAGTAATTGACACACACAAGCCACACACTCACACACTACACTACATTGCAAACACACACTGGTGAGCAATCATACATATGCACATTAATTACCACAAAGTAAAAGGAAGGCAAAAGGTGGGAAATTCTGGTAGGTTGCCGGGAAAACTCAATGACGACACCGAAGCCTGGCCGAAAAACCATTTGAGACCAGCGATGCGAAACTAATGTGCAGCAGCGGCCAATGGAAATGTCATTTGAGTGCAATTGTTGCTGCGGCCTCATATTACTTTTGGCCATTTTCAACATTACAGAGCCTTGCGATTATTGGTTAGATGGGAGTTTTCTTTGAAGGGGAAAATCTAGAGAAATATTTGGTTATTTTAAATATTTATTTAAATTTCTATGAGATCAATTTACAAGGAAATAAGTTAGAGAACAACTTGTAATTATCTTTTAGGCTTAAAATGCTTTGAAAGAAGTTTTGTTTTGAATGAAATCTGAAAAATACATAGACAAGAAACTTCCACTTTTTAATAGAAAACTTTTTATTAATTTAATTAAATACCAGCTAAACAGGCTGAGGGTGGTGCAGGCACGTGCTGCTCGACGGGCATCCGGGCTTCCCTGGTATGTCACTAACCAGGCTATCCAGAACGACCTACGCCTTGTTCCGGTGGGCGATCTCATAAATAATCACAGCAGTCGCTACATGGACAGGCTTCAGGCGCACCCAAATCCGCTGGCTAGCAGGCTGGCTGACCCACAATCTCTTAGAAGGCTCAAGAGATTCCACCCCGGCGATTTACCTTCCCGTGTTGTTCGTTAATTATTGTAAATATGTAAAAAGTTTGTAAATATCTGTAAATAGTCTAGGTCCATAGGAATATGTACCATATTTTACAAAACCTTTTAAACGCCAGGTAAAGTTTAGATGGCACTGAACGTTTCCGGCGAAAATATATATCAAAAAAAAAAAAATAATAAATTTAATTAAATATTTAAACAATTATACACACTCTTGCCAGGCCAACAAAATATTGCCCAATAAGAAACTACCGCCATTAAGCCACAAAACTTTGGCCCAAAGCTGCCAAAAAGTTGACCATTCATTCGTGTGAATGCCACTGCGAATGCCTTTCTCCGGTGCCCTGCAGCGCGAATTGCAATCATATTAAAGGCAGAGAGAATTTTACCCCCCTCGTTGGAAAAACATTTGATGCCGAGAAGCGCGAACATGGAGCGGAACATGTGGCCGCCTGAATGCGGCATGCGGCATGCGGCATGCGGTATGACCGGTATACCGATCCCCTAGACCTAAACTAATCACGGCTACCCATCAACTGAGCGAGAAAAAAATAAAAGCAAGCCAAAAACCCTGAAAACCGTAACACTTTGCCCGCCATTTGCATTTCCCCAGGAAAATGCCGGGCAGAATTTTTCGGAAAGAGCCAGTGGCTCAAAGCGAAAAGGCTGCCAAATGCTAATTTCCTGGCTGGAAAACTTTTTGGTCATTTGCTTTATTAACGACAAAAGATGCAGGAAACGTCAGGCCACAAAGCCTTAACCCATTTAAAGCTAAAGGAAAATGCAGAATAATGCCTGGAAATTATTTTAAATATTTTAAACAGGAAAATGTAGCTAAAAATGGTAAAAATATACCCAAATTTTTTTTAATAAAACTAAGGCTCCTTCATTTTACCTTTAAATTAAATCTTAATTTCATCTCTAGCTAATCAATTCTTGTTAGAGCTTCCAGGGGGTTAACCCAAAAACTCCCAAGTTTAAATTAAATTTCCAAGATGCAGGATGTGGCGCTAAGTACACTCCCGTTTCCACTTGAGCTTTGCATAACTCATTAATGGCGAAAGTTTCTCTGGTGCTGACACTATCTGAGATGGCGATAAGACCCCCCTTTGGGGCCACAAAGGACATTGGACACGAACCAAGTCCAAATTCCAGATCCAGACAAGGAAAGAGACCGTCCCAGTTGAAGGCAGGTCAAGTGGGGCATTTATCAGGGCTACAGGGATTGCACAATATGGACGCATAAGGCACATGCCCATCATCATCAGCATCATCGGCATCATCATTATCCTGGCGATCATGTGCTGCTGCATGTAAGCAACAAAAATTAATTGTGCCCACATGCAACAGGAAGCAGGACCGAATCGGATCCAAAACCCTTGCCGCAAATGAGAAACTTGGACAATCGCATTCACACATTCTCGGCCAGAGACAATTGAAACTTTTTGTTCGAGGACGAGAGCACCAGGATGGGGAATGAGAATGGGAAATGGGAATGGGAACGACGACGACGAGGACGAGGACAATTCTAGTCTCATTCACATTTGAGGACATGAGCTTTTCTTCTTGGCCGGCCAGCTTGACATGCGTTGGCAGGAGCCCCCTGTCTCCGACTCCACCTTTCTTGCTAACCATTCTTATGTGTCAAAGCATGTGTTTGTGCACTTGAAAAAAATACAAGAAAATTTTATAAATATGTTTAGTAATAACCAAAAGACTTGGTAATTCTTTGAGCTTTAAATTGATTATTAAAGTAACTCTTAAGAAACTGCAATGTTTTTCTTATTAAAATCTACTATCATATCTATTAACTTTTTTAACATCTCCTGCTGTAATTAAATTAAAACACTTATTCTAAAATCCTAAATTTTCATTTCCTAGTGCATTTTTGCGTTCATATAAGTTGGCCAAGCTGTTGGCCTGCTTGTGGTCGGTTTGCCTTCCAGCCATATACCCATCCATTCATTCATTTTGACATGGCAGCTGCCTGGTCGGTCCCCCCACACTTTCAACTTCCAACTCGATTCCTTTTCATTCAAAGAACTCTTGTTATGCTCGCCCTGCTTGCGGTTTTGAACATGGCCAAATGCAACAGCTTCGATGGGAACACACGGTGGCGGTTTGGAGTGCAATGGTTGCGAGTTCGAGTGGCAAGACAAAGACAGAGTACATTGAGGGAAAATATTCTGGAAAATGTATTTATATATTTTAATGAATATTTAAAATGTGTAGGTATTATGTAAGGTTATTATTTGATTCTTTGAAAATATCTACAAAAGTAAATAAATATATAAACATTATAATTTAAAAGGTTATATTAGATTATATTATTATACCAAAAGGTTGCAAGATATTATTGCTTAACTCGTTTATTTTAACATTTAAAATACTCTTTTTTATTTAAAAAAGTTTAAGTTAGAATAAATATCAAATTTACTACGCTAAAAAAATAATTAAAATATTAGAAGAGCTCTATAAACTTTCCAATATATTTAAATATCTGTTTACGATCTGTATTCATTTTAATTTTTGTAAAAACGTGTTGGAACGACTTAAAGATTGAATTTTTAAATTAATTAAAATATTATTAAAATACAATTTTTCTTATTTATAAAAGTAGTTCTTGTAAATGTAATTATTTTATTATTATTACCATTTTTCCCTTGTGCACTCATTGTCGCAAACCATAGCCGAGGCTGAAGTCACTGCCGTTGCAGTCGCTGGAGTCGCTATCGGAGTCAGTTGAGTGCCTTTGTTGCGGTTCATTCAGTTGTATATGTATGTATGTATGTATGTGACTCGGCCAAATGTCCTTACCGTGGCTCGTTTCTTGGCTTATTGCTCCTGGCCGGGTCGGGTCCTCGGCTCTACTCTCTGTCCGCACTGTTCTGCCGCCTCATCGGGGCTGTCGCATTCTTCAATGTCTCCTTTTAGTAGCGTCATGGGCTTCATACTTTGTATTGAAAAGTTTTCGCGCGCGACTGACAGCAGCTGAATGCGAAGTCTGCCTTTTCTCTTTCCCTACATATACGACTATATAGTCTGTATATACATATATATTGGCGCGACTTGGGGAAACTTTGGCTTGTTGCGGATAACCCAATATAGTCACTCGAGTGTGCAACAAGGAGGTCGTCTTACATTGAGAAGGCAAATTGAACACATTTTAACCGCAGTTCTGATTTCTATTTGCATAATTTTTTATTCGACTTAATTTGTTTATATAGGGAAAGGTGATTATTTGGAGTTATTAACTAGTTTTTGGGGGTTTATATAAAGAAAAAATATATTTGTATTCCTAGAAATTAATAATAAATTCTTTTTGAAGGTTAAAAGGCTTCCTTTATTAATATTAAATGTCCATTTACTATTTTTTTAGTTTTTAGAAAACTTAATTTCGTTATAAAAACATTTAGCTATTTGCTTAAAAATATATATTTATTCTCTAATGTATTTGTTTATTATTTATTAATATTATTATTTTAAAAGCAAGCCTTTAAATTCCTTCTTAAAAAACCCAATTCTCCTCTTCCAAAACGTTGTGTGTTGGGTTTCATTTTTGGACACTGCCGTCCACTGCAGTCAATGCCCCTCATTTGCCCCTCTTTCATCCTGATTGTGTGTATATCTGTATGTGTGTGTGTGCATTGTCCTCGTTGCCATTGTTTAATGGTCACATTAAAAATGCCTCATTGTTGGCTCTGTTGTCGTTGTCAACTTCTGACCGCGCCCTTTGCACAATATTTTCCACTGCATTTTCTCCGGCCAACCCCCTTTCCCCCCTGTCTGTCATCTCCCCTTTTCCCCCCTCATTGCTCCTATGGCACTTTTCTTTTTTCCTTTTCCTTTTCTTTCGGCCGCGGCGCAGAAAAGTATGCAATACAAAATGCATGCCGGCGGCATTGGACTTTTTAGTGGCTTGCATTGCACTTTCTGTTTACTCGCACGCTCTCTCTGTGTGTGTGTGTGTGTTTGCTGGTGAGTACATTAGCTGAAAATTTAAGGTGGGCACGTGTGTGTGCTCAGCCGCCGCACAGTGGGCATTTTACAGCAAACAAAACATCCTTTGTGGCCATCGACTTTCCGTGGATTCTGGCGCAGTTGCAGGTGCCGCTGCAGCAGCCGTTAGAGTCCTTCATGTGAACACAATGCCAAAATGGCAACAAGGTGCTGCAGCCTGCACTTTTCCACCATCCTGGTGCTTGCTATCGGGGTCTCTGCTAAGAGCTTATTATGGCAGATGGCTTTTCTCTATGCCAGGCAGTGATGCTGGAAGCCTAATCCTAAATCCTGAACCCAGTTAAGAGACCTTAAGAGCTACATATATGAAAGCTGGTACATTTTAAAATATATTTTAACGTAAGAAAGGTAAAGATATATATTTCTAATTGTTCCTTAGTGAGGTATATATATTTTATTACGTATTTTTGGGGTTCCTTTAATATAAAATATAATTATGAGATCCTTATCAAGGTTTTATATATTGTATTACGTACTTTTTAGGCATTAAATTATTAATATAAATTGTCAAAATTCTAAATAACAAATTTTCCATATAAATTTAAATACCGGAAATACCCAATCCAACCGGAAACGATCTCTCCTTCCGGCCATACTGCCAGCACAGCTCCCCAAGAACCCTCAAGTTTTGTATGTACTTTGATTGTGTTGGCCCAAAGAGAGAAAGTCGGTGGTAAGAGGAACTCCAATTGGCAACAAAAAAGGAAGCTTATTTGAGTTGTTAACTGATGTGGGCGTGGCTGTGCTGGCTCCTCTAATAGTTTGTTGTTTGCCTGCCTGCCTGCCTGCCCGAGTGGCCGCTGGGGGAAATTAGATAATTGAAAATGAAACTGCAAATAATGATGCTGCTGATCAGAGCTAAGTAAGCTTAAAAGCCAAGAGAGAAAATTACGGCGAAATTGCCAATAAAGAATGTGGGGAAATTTCGATTTATCGAAGCAGAGATAATACTCAGCGAGTCAGCCAATGTCGATGATTCAATTGTGGGTGCTGGCGGCACTCGGTTGCTGAAATAATTAAACCGAAATATGGATTTTCATTCACAAATCACGCAGCCAGCCGGAAATGGCATTAAAATAATACATTAACTTCACCAAAACGTTGCGTCGCCCCCTCAGTCTGAAATACAAAAAATGTGATTAATTTAAAAGAATGCGAGGGCGGCCAGGAAGGCAACGTTGAGAGCTCACAAAAAGTTATTAACGGAGAGTCGCCTACGCCTAATACAAATCACGAGTAATAGCATTGTAATAAAAACAAATTTCCCCAAACGTTTGGCCTAATTGTACGGCGATGGTAAAAAAAATAAGAGGAAAAAACTTTGGAATGAAAGAATTACCACCAAAAAACCCCCGCCAAGTCGGCAACGGAATTTCCCCTTGCGGCTGGGAACGGTGCGGGTGCGCGTACTTTTCGCGAGGACTGTTGCTCGTGCGGCCAGCGTGACACAGAAAATTTCACAGCCCAGCCGAAAGCAGCAAGAAATCCCCCTCAAATTGTTTTGGCCCGCTAGTTGCATGTGAGTGGCGCATAACCATCACCCCCGGTGGACCCCTCTATGCCAGGACCTCCTCTTCTATAGGGCTGACGTTGCTGCCAACGACTAAGGCGACGACAAAACACACGAACATAAACCCAAGTACACAATCGCTGGGCCACACACAACGACGACTACGACGACAATATAAACACGATAAGCAAAAAGCTGCGATTTCCCCTCAGGGGAGAGGGTCTTTCTAATGGCGGGGCAGGGAGGAGTTAAGTGGGATCGGGTTTGGGTTTAGCTACTGTGGTAAAGGTTTTTCACATTAATTTGATATTTAATATTTTGGAAAATTTGAAATATTTTATATAGTATCTTAATATTTTTATCAGAAATAAGAAGCTTAGTTTTTAGAATTACATTAAAATTCTCCAGTAAATACCAATGAGAAGACCCGACTTTCTTTTGAAACAAGTGTATATCCAAAGCTATGTTTTAAAACCCTTGCAAAGTATAATAATGTTTTTCATAATCTTTTGAATGAAGGAGTCATTTCCGACCCTGTATTTCATATATATTCTTGATCAGCATCAACAGGCGAGTCTTTCTTGTAATGTCGGAACAAAATAAAAATTTTTGTAATTTATTTCAAATTTTGAATTTTCGAAAAAAATTAAATTTCTTAAAAATTTTAATTCAGTAAGCAGATTTGTTAACCTATAAAAAACTAGCACAGAAATGCATTCCGAATTGAATTTTAAGTTTTTTTGATTTATTTATGGGTTTTCTAAGCTTTTATCTGTCAAAAAATTATAATAAAAATAAATTTCCAAAAACTTGGCTATATTTAACAGTTTTAAAGATGTTTTACTAAGCAGACAGATTTGTTTACTTTATAAAAACAAACATATTGAAATTCAAGCATTTTTTGTTTAGTTATGATAGATTTCCGTGATTGATCCTCTATCAAATTGTGTGTTTAAACTTTGGCTTCTCAATTAGCTTAGTTTCTTGTTTATTTTTATACATATTGCACTATATTTTTAAGCCAAGAAAAATATAAAATAAACTATAAATTAACTAGAATTAGTTAATATATAAACCTTACCACAGTGCCCTGTTTCGAGGTGTTCTAATGGGTTAATAGGATTTCCTCCAGATGGGTTAGCGGTGTCATCGTACTAAACATTTTTCTGGGTCCCTGGGGATTGCTTTAAACAGTCTAAGGATAAGAATCCCCTTAATCAATCGGTCAGAGCAAGGAATCTCTTCGCCTGGCTACGAATAATTAGAGGAGCTGGGAAGGGTAACCACCATCCTGCTTATGGCTACGCCCCTGGTCAACGGGCAATGGTGCAATGAGAAAGGTGAAGAAGCCAAATGGTTAAGAGAACCCAACAAATGGCCCCCTAGGATTTTCCTCTACACCAATACATATGTATGTGTGTTTGTGTGGGCTTGTGGTTTTCCTAAGCAGGGCACAATTAGTGAGGAAGAAGGGTAGCCCCCCTGCTGGTGGAGTTGGGCAGTTAGCCCCATAAGTCAGTCACTCACACAACAGGCCAACGTGTAATTCGATTCGCGCTGAAGGCGGGTGAAAGAGAAGGCAAAGGCACTCTCTAAGAAAATTGGCTGCGTCGCCGAGGAAATTTAGAGTGGACAAAAGGCAGCCAGGGCAGCACGGAATGTGGCAGTAGCAGCGGCAGCGGGAAAAGCAGCAGCAGCAGAAAAGCCAGCCAAAGGCAGCGCAGCTCGAAACACAATTCAAAAACACTTTGACCGGCAAAGTTGCCACACGGAATTTCTTCTTGTGCATCGCGTTAAACGCCAGAAAAGTAAGCAAAAGTTTCGCACTTTTGTTTTGCGCCAAACTTTCTTCTTACCAAAAAGTAAGAGAGAATAAGATGTTTTAATAAACTGCCAGCCATCGCCATCTCGAGTTCATTAAATTTGATTCAAGTAAATGTGTTTATCCGTGAGTGTTTTCCCCGATTCGAAGCCCCCCCGAAAACAAGTGGACACAATTGCGGCTGATTGATAGGCAATTAGCGGAAGTGGCAGAGAGGCTGAGCCCGAAGAGGGGGTAGGATGCTGCTTGCAACAACAAGAGTTTGTGCATAAATAACCCCAAGCAACAACCGCCGGACCCAAGTGTCATTAACCTAATTGCCGCAAAAGAAGCCACAGCGCCACTTTCGCCGGACGAACCAACAAAACAAAAAAAAAAAAACATAAAAAATCGTCCACGGCCATAAATACGCGAGGCAAAGGGAAGCAACGTGCAACGTGTTGCAATAAAAACAAATTTGCATAAAACAGGTAAAACCCACCAAAAGAGCCACCCGAAAAAAATAAAAACAGGTGAAAAAACCCCAACAAAAAATCGGTTTGAAAAAAGGGCCCCGCCAGCAAGAATTCCCCCGCTGCCAACAAATATTTATTTTTTGTTGCAATTGTAAAATACACGAAATTCCAATGCAGTGAAAAGGACTTGGATCCTGGATCCAGGCCCTGTCTGTGTGTGAGTGTGAGTGTGTGTCTGAATGGTTGTTAGTGAGCTGAGGGCACCTCTGTGTGTGTGTGTGTGTGAGTGCGGAGTGGTCAAAGACACAGGAGACCGATGCCGATGCCACTTAAGCCGGGAGTCGTCGGCTTGTTCCCAGCCGTCTGCAATTTTACGGTGCTTACCACTGGAAACACTGCTCAAAAAAAGGGGGTTAATTGGAATCTAAAAAGAATATATGTAGTACAAAACTACCAGATTTTAGTTAAATATTTTTTACTTACATAAAACTAATTTTGTTTTATGTATCTTTCAGATATTTTCGATGTCGCAAAAGTAGATTTTGGTTCTCATTTAATGAAGCTGAATTCCCTTTAGCTTTTTTCTTCTCTATTTATATTTTTATTACTTCATATTCTTAGCTTTTTAAGAGTATTTTATTCTTTCATAGACATTAACATTAACAATATTTTTATTTAATTAAAATGAAAGATAGTTTAAAGAAGCCTAAATTTATTTTCTTAAAATTTATTAAGCCAAAAAATACCCTTTAAAATTGTTCTGTTAAGACATGTAAACACTTAATTTAATAAATTTTAAATATATTTTGCCATTTTGAAACTTAGCCTATATTTTATATTTTACATTTGTGCACCCAAGCACCTTTTTTTCCCGTGTGATCCCAGCAAATAGCAATGCAAGGCAAGGCAGGGCAAATAATACGCGATATTTTCGGCCTCTCCAGCGAACGCGGAGCAGGTCTGAACTCTGAACCCTGAACTCAGTCCGGTGTACCACACCCCCTTTCATTCCATTCCATATATCCCCATCCCTTTGGCCCGCAGAAGTGTGAATGTTTGTAGTGCCCACGCCGAATGGTTGAGTGGGGCTCTTCGGTCTCCGGTCTGTTTACCGGGACAAAGGCAGTGGCAAGTGCTGCTCGCCGGACAGCCCATTGAATTGACCCGTGGAGCAGGCAGCAGTGAGCAGGAAGCAGGGAACAACCAGGACCAGGGAGCTCTGGGTGCAGAGACCCGGATTCGAGAGGAGGGACTCTGAAGAGCCCCTGGGCAATGGGCAATGGGAGCATTGGACACATTGCATCGAGAGCTCGTGGCATATCGATTGAGCAAAGGGTGAGAGGACATGGTTCACAATTGATATTTCTAAGTGCAGTCCTTGAGACTTGGACAAGAGCAGGAACATATGTACGATTTGTTACCGGATTATGAATGTGGCAATTAGGGGTGGCATCAATCAGAGAAGAAGATATTGTCATTGAATTTAATAAGAAATAACAAAATAATATAATTTATATATTTGTTGACTTCAAGTTCTTGTGAATATATATTCCTGTATTTAAGTTCAACAAAAATAGATCTTTTTCTAAACTTAAAATAATATTCTTTAAATTTACAAGCTTTTGAAAGCAGTAAAAGCAAGCAAAATATGTTCTCCCTTTAGTCTTTTAGGTAGGTTAGGTTAGGTTATGGCTTCTTAACAGTGCTTAAATTATTTAAAATTATTTCTTTATATAAAAAAACAAAACCCAAACCTAATAGAAATTGGCATTCCTTTTAATTATTACAAAAATGCCTTAAAACGAGGTTTACCAAAATGAGTTGCAAATCACTTTCATATATTTCTAATTTGCAGCTAAGAGCTCCTTGGCTCCGCGCTGGACAACCAGCGACTGCGGGCGAAAACGAAAGCTGAGAAGAAAACTCCAAGAAGTGGCTTCACATTTTTTGCGCTCCACATTTTTGCATTGCGTCGACGCGACGACGCTGCCCTTAGCGATTCCTTTGACCACAACAAACCAAGAACACGCAAGGTGGGCCAAGTGAGCCAGGTGAACTAAGCCAAAAGTCAGGTGGTGAGCCAGGGAAAGTGCCTTAAGAGAACGCCGAAGTGAGTGCTTCTGCACACCAACACCAGGGAAATGTCCCACGAAGAGAACGACGACTATATGACCAGCCTGAGCCAGGCCCATAACATCGAGGATGAGGTGGATGTCGGCGGTGGAGGAGGAGGCGGCGGGGGAGGAGGAAGTGAAGCCAGAGGAGGAGTAGGAGCTGGCGATGGCTTAGCAGCTGGCAGTAACGAGTCCGTTCTGAGCGGCCAAACAATGCCACAAATTAGTCCGAACGCACCGCTCGAGGGAAACGTTTCGCCGCCACCGACGCAGCCCCATTTGGATGATAATCTGCAGCACAACGGCCACGGCAACAAGCACGGCAGCAACATCAACGGTAACGGGAACGGGAACGGGAACGGACACGGACACGATAGCAACCGCAGCAGTCCGGCTAAGAGTCCCTCCAAGCGCCCTGTGTCCTCTAGCTTTCGGATTCAGAATGCCCACGATGACGAGGAGGAGGACTTAGCAGGCGGCGAGCAGGTGGTAGGATTGCCCGATCGCCAGGTGCCGGACTACTGGCAGCAGCGGAACGGCGGAGCAACCAGTGGCCGCCAGAGTCGTGCCATCAGTCCCGGCTATCCGGACAACATGAGCGAGACCTCGGAGCAGCCGCCGGTGGTGCCGCTGGTGCGTTCCAAGTCCCGGCCAGAGATCTCCAGTGCAGCGGCCGCGCGTTACAACAATCTGTCGTACTGGAAGGCACGCCGGGTGGTGTTCTACCGCAATGGGGATCCATTCTTTCCCGGTGTGGAGCTGCGCTATCGTCCCGGCCGGGATGTGACCTCGCTGGACAACCTGCTGGACAAGATCTCACCCAAGATGGACCTGCCGCGGGGTGCACGCTATGTCTTTTCCATGGACGGGGATCGCAAGTACCATCTGGATGAGCTGGAGGACGGGGCCTTCTATGTGGTCTCCTCGTTCAAGGCCTTCAAGGTGAGTCTCGAGATTCGCATGCATTTCTGCACTCTGCATTTTCCATAATATATTTTTTTTAAGTTTAAGTTTAAGTGAGTGTTTTCACGTCAGCGCAGCAAAATCAATATAAATTTGAATATTTTGGTATAATTTCGGTGAGTGTTCCGAGCATGTGTATGTGTGTGTGTGTTCCATAAAACTATATACGAGGTTTTGGCGTTCAGCTTTCAGCGTTCTTTAGTTTTTTGCGGTCAGCGTCCCACTCCAAAATGGGTGAGAAACTTGGTCACTTGGCCTAAAAATCAAAGGCGTCGGCGCTCGCCTTTTGGCTTCTTTGTTTTGCTCCCTCTTCCTTGGACGTCCTTGGGGGGATGCCGGAGAGTGGGCGGTGGGGTCGCATTTTTGCATGCAAGCACTTTCCTTTTCTCTCGCTCTCATTCACTCACTCACTCACCCATTCACGGCACTGTGGGAGTTGCTGGCTAAGGGAAACAATACCAACAATTAGCACAAGCTGCGGCCTGGGACGAGAGGGCAAGTTGGGAATTAGGTCTTAGCTTTTTATGGTCGAGCGAGAGTTGGCTTACTCGAGAGCTTGCAAAAGTGGCTAAGAGAACGGGCTGCTCTTAGAGAACTTCTAACACGAGTTAACACACATGTGAGGGGGAAAATAACTAAAACTCTTCAAGGAAAAAAGGGTCAGCTGGAAGTCTATCGATAGGTTTATCGTCAGAGGGTGAAAGAACCTAAGGATAAGGATAAGGATTCAAGTCAGAGTATTTTCTAAGAATTTTTAGAGACAAGCATTACTTTAAAAAATTCCCAAAAAATAAATATCTTTCTTAGCTATAAATTATACACAATAATATATATTTAGGTAAAGGCTTTAAAATCTTAATAGTCATCTATACATTTTCCCTTTAAAAAAATGTTGCTAAAGGTATCCTAATCACTCTTAAATATAATATGAAATTACATGCCAAGAATCCCCACAAAAAATACTATTTTTCATTGAATTATTTAATTTATTTAATCTAAAAACCACATACAATTCCTTTAGAAATAAAATCAGAAACCTATCAATCTACTGTTGATAATATTTTTCCTTGATCTCCTCTATAAAAGCCACTTACTCGTCTTGGCCAGCTCCCTCTTTCAATTGTTGATTTTCGCATAAATTTCAATCATTGCCTTTGCTGAGTCTGTCCTACGGTCTTCAGCAGATGGCTTAAAGGCCTGGCCGGGCTTTGACAGCTGGCCAAAAAAAAAAAAAGAAAAAAGAAGTCCGCACAAATCACAAAGCACATGGCAGCATGCGGGCGCAGCAATCAAGTGTCCGCATATCCTGCATGTCCTGGGAACAACTATTGAAAAAGTTTCCACCTTCTTTTGCTTTTTTTGGCCAAACCTTTTGTGGGCAAGCGGGGGCGTGGCAGCAAGCCATAATCGATAACGAGCAAGTCAAAAGCCAGCTATGCGTCTAATGCAGTCGCCGAAGTCAGAGAGTTTGCCAGTGCCCAAGACAAAGAGTGGGGATTGCTTAAAAAAAAAAAAAGCATACACACCACTCCAAGCATGCCCAGAACCACTGAGACCCGCTAGTTTGTAGATTCTCCTCCAGGCTCCTCCATAGGAACCACTACGACGGCTCCTCAACTTGCAAGTTGCAACGGCAAAGGCAATTCCGCGCCTGGCCCGCGGCTGGCAAACAAAAGCACAGCATGAAGCATGCTGCGTGCACTGAGGAAAATAACAGGGTTTTATACAAGAAAGTATAGAGATTCGACATTTAAATTATGTATTTTTTATATTTTTTTTTTTATAATATTTTGAATATATTATTTGTGCTCATTATTCGTTCAGAGATTTGCCGTTCAAGGCAAGTCACGGAAGCTGTAAAACAATCTAAGACATTGATTGCTTAAAGCTTTTAAAAATATTTGAAAATTATTTTTAATTATTTAATTAATAGATTTATATTGGTTTCACTTCCTATTTAAATGTATACCACTTTTCTCATAGTGTATGGCCCCTCATCCTTTCCTAGCACTGCTCAAAATCAAAACTTATGATGAGCCAGCGGCGCTCTCCTCGGCAACCAAAAGAGGCTCCACAGCTCCGGCCCTCCGTTGTGTGTGAGGTCGCGATTCGCAGGCTCCACGCCATGGTACAAAAGGCCACGAAGAACAATGGGGCGTACTCATATATACACATCAAATGGGGAAAATGGGAAAATGCATAGAAAATCAGCCGGCACTTTGGGCGAACTCACGCGAAAAAGTCCAATTTTGAAAACTTGTGGCGTTTCACTTAGGGAAATTAAAAATGTATGCAAAGTCCGCTGGAGGAGGCCCAAGAAAAAAGGCACAAAGTGCAGCCGGGTAGCTCTGGCTAATAATATAAATTCATTTCGTGGCCAGAGAAAAAATCACTGTTTACCAAATCATTTATGATAATTTATTCAACCAGGCATGCGTGACGCCCACCTGGAAATTTTGAATGATTTTGGGTGCAGCAAATTGCATTAACCTTGTCAAGCTCACCAAATAATTGCTCTCGTTCTTGGCGGCCAGGACACGGAGTGGGTGGAGTGCTTCATGCTTACAGTTTGTAATCAAAATTTAAATTTCCCCACCATCACGCTGCGAAGGTCGTAGGGAAAAACAGTGGGCTGCGACAGAGGAATTTCCACCAAGACAATGGGCGGAAAACTCTTTGGGCGAAACACTGTGGATGGGATTAACGAGCATTAATGGAATTTGTTAGCTTTCCCGAAAAGGGATTCAAGTTTCCTTTTGCTCCTCTCAAACCATTTTTAATTTCCATATTCTTATAATTTGTTTAGGGCTTTATATCTTTACGGGAAAAGCAAAGGTTTAATATGTCTTAATAAATAAAATAGAAACCAAAAGGGAAATTGTTGAGATGCTAGAAATTCCTGGGAACTTCTAAACTTTTAACTTTTTGAGAATTTAATTGATATTTTAGTTCAAGATAACTTTTACTTGCTTGATATATTTTTTCAGATATTAAAAAGCTACAGATTTCTTGCAAAAATATACATTTCAATAGAAAAACAAGGAAAAAATTCTATCTTTATTTATTAGCCCACAAAAAGTCAACCTAAAATAAAAATAATCATTTTTTCTATATTTATTTTACCCAGAACTGGAAATCTAAACTTTCCCAAGGGCAGAATTCCATTTGAAACCAATTTTGCAGTGAAAGTACAAGGGAATCATGCAATTTAGTTATTACAAAACGGAGAGCCAATGTTTGGGCTTTCTACAAAATGAATTAAGATTGCATTCGAAGAGATGGATTTTTTTTATTTAACTTATTTTTCATGCTTTACACCACACCCTCCCCGAGAATGGCTGCAATGCAATTTATAAATTCCTCTCTTGACCCCAATATAAACTTCCATTTAAATTTCCCTCTGCTGGCCAGTTTTGCTATGAAATTGGACATATATATCAGGCAATTTAGCAGCCAGTCTCAGGCAGGCCCGATAATGCCACTGTGCCATAAATACGCCTTAAAGGTGCAGCACGCCAATTATGAATGATGGCCAGGACGGAGCTGCACCCCAAAAAAATAGCAAAGAAAAGAAAAGAAAACGGTGTTGGCCAAGAAAACGGACACGCAGAGCCGCAGAGAAATTAAGATTTTTGGCACAGACGTGAGCGGCATGCCAAGAAAACAAAAGCCAAAATGCGGGCATGCAGCACGCAAGGTCAGCGCCGCTGTAATTAACTGCATATAAAGTGGGCGGCGGTCAGTAGTGGAGTGGGTGGTAATCGACCAGATTTCACGTCAATTATTTTTTTTTCTATTCCTCCTCCTCTTGCGGCGGCCAGCAAACTTATGACCAAACAAGCTGCAGTGACATGTGAACAAGATTAAGCCCAACAAACCCACGTGTGTATGTGTGCCACTACCTCAGCCTCTTTTATTTTCCGACTTTTCCGCACCACACCGCACCGCAGCAAGCCAAAAACTTCGGACTCGCCTTCGGGCTATAAAGCGTTTGATAAATTTCGCTGCCATTTACGTGTTGCACGCGCCAGGGATGTGAAATGTGGATGAACCGGTGCTAAGGGAGCTGGGTAAGGGTGTGGGTTCAGATAGTTGGCTAGCTATAGCCAACTCGGTTAAGGGGGTGGTGAAATTGCGCCCCTCCGTTATGGGCAGCTCTAGGTGCTGACGAGGGGCCGGGACAGCTGTGTCCGTTGACTGCACCTGACGACATAAATTGCGCATTTGCGTGGTCGTGATCCTTTTCACTTACAACGCCACGACAAAATCTCAGTTGCCGCCAACGCCACAGCCTTTTTGCCAGCCCAACCTCTTCACTTTCCTCTGCTCAACCCCTTTTTTTTTACCCTTTTCCACCTGAATTTCCGCCCAGCAGCACTCGCACTCGCTTTAACAAAAGGTGCAGCAGGCCACCAGGGCGTATGAGTAATGCGCGTTTGGGTGTATATGACGCGTCTGCTCTACAATTACAAGAGCATTTTATACTCAATACCCATTGAAAGGGTTTTTTTTTTTTTTTTTTTTTTTTTTTTTTTTTTTTTTTTTTTTTTTTTTTTTTTTTTTTTGAAAAGTTTTATTGGTTTCTTTAGTCTTGGCTGCAACAGGAAAGGATTTATTTGTACAATGTACAATTATTTAAAATTGATCAGTAAGTTTTATTTAAATTTAAAAATATTTCAAATAAAACGTAAACTATGTACAATCAATCGTTTCTAGAATAACTTTTATTAGAAATTGACTGAAACATGTTTAAATTGTTTACTTTAAAATATATAAAATCTGTTGGTAGGATTTTTAATTTAAACCCCAGCTTCAATTAGAATTTATTTCCATTTTAGTAGGCTTGTAAAATAACATTTAAAAGTTAAGCATCACTTTATAGTCCATCACTCCGGTGGTTGCTGGGAACTTATCCCGGTTGTTTGCTGCTGCTGCAATGATTTTTTAATTGCTTGACACAAATATAAACACAGACTCACAGACTCGTCCTTTTTTATTTTTTAAGCCTTGCTGTGCTGTTGTCCCTGTTGTCCGCTGCTGACTCTTCGCTGGCCGGTGCCATTGTGGGCTCATTTTAATGATTTTCTGACTGCGTCATCAGAGGCATGCTTGATTTACATTTTTGAGTTGTCCGCCCGGGCAGCATTACGGCTACTGATTGCATTGACAGTTGGCACACGTAACTGCTGCAGTGCATCCAGGATATTCAGGGGATTCTGAAGCAGCAGGAGGGGATGTCTGGGAAAATCGCATCCTGGCCACTGGATTTTTACCGTTTAATTGCCGCCTTTCATCGCATTCTTAATTTGTTGTTCGCTGCCAATTTTTTTTTGTTCGCTGCACTTTTTCATTTAAAATTGTTTGCCAATCAGGTCGTCTGAATGAAAAGGCCCTGAAATAATTGCTACGGTCTGCGTATATAGATTCGATTATTGAAAAATTACATTACTTTGATTAAATGGCTTTCAGGCCAGGGAACAATAACAAACAATTGGTGTCACGCCTCGGAGACTAATTGAAGTCAAGTTCAAATTGAGTTGCCAAATTGTTGGACAATGAGAACGAATGTTTGCGTATATGTATCATGAACAGAAGGACTATATATAAATATGCATATATGTATATATACATATATATACATCTGTTTGTGTTTATTTTGGTGAGCACATAATGAAGGTGAATTCATAGTGCAGTGGGCGTAAATGTTATCTCAGAAATGTAGAGAGGGGATTGTAGAGTTGAAAATTAATTAAAAATTGATTTTTTAATTTTTTAAATTTAAATTAAGTTACCCTAAGGCTTAAGGTAAATGATTTATCTCAGAGGAGTACAGGGGAGTTTGTAATGTTGGCAAGTAGTTAATAATAGTTTTTATAATTTTTGATTGGACATGAATGATTTAACATTAAAATAACAAATTAATTATACAATGATTCCGATAAAATATTGAAATATAATATATAATATATAAAATATTACTCCACAATAATTTAATACTTCAAAGACTCGAAATACAAACCCTCTAATCTTATCCTTAGTTCCAAGAAATCCCCCGAAATTCCTCGTATTTCTTACGCAATCGACTCTCCTTTTCCATCAGCTAATTATCAAAACACATCTCTCTAATTATGCCTGGCATCGTCCTTGCCTTCTCACAATAGATAACCAAATTAATCCGTATTATTAAGGATCATTTAACAGCAAAGAGAATCTCCTCATTCTTTGACAACTCTGAGGCCTACCCTCCGAAGTAATAATTATACGCTTACATATGTATGGACATGTGTATATAGGCTCGAACGCGTCTATAGCCTTAAGGCGTTTTGCAATTAAGGCAAAAGCTACACGGCTATGAGCCATGGAAACGTGTAACGGGAAGAGGGGGGCCCCAGAGATTTTGCTTACGTAGACGCCTATTAATATTACGCATTCGCCGTGTTGCAGGCGCATTGGCTTGGAAAATGTGACCCAGACCGCCATTGTTGTATTGGCGACTGCTGAATGCCGTTGTCCTCGTGTTGTATATCCCGTTGAGCTGGCGTTGTTTTCCTTCGGGCAGGACTTACAATTAGGAGCATCCAGATGCCATGACGCAATTGGGGTCGGGATTTCGTAAGGGCATTAATAAAGTACTTTAATAAATTAGTCCAACCGAAGCACTTAAGCGTCTTATCAAATCAGAGCAGCTGCATTCCGAGGCTTAACGAACACACGCACACACAGAGTCGTTGATGCGGTGCATAAATATGTGAATATTCATATATATATATTCACTCGATCCTCCTTATTGCGGTTGACATTTAAATTGCCCGTTGTTGTAGTTTGCGGCCATTGAAATTGCATTAGCAATGGGAGAGGAGAGGGGGTGAGTGGTATACAACCGCATGTGCAAATTCCTATGAAAATATGTAGGTGTTGAAATCGAAAAACAGCCCCGAACAATAATAACAATTATTAAAAACAATGAAACACAAATGTAAAACAATATTACCCGGCCAGCAAGCCAGCCAGCCTTCTGCCCATAAACACACACATGAATTAACGGTCTACCATGGGAGGATTTCGATATTAAGGCATTAAAATTTGTGGTAAATGAGCTGTCATTTATTTTTAAAAATTTTAAGAAAATCTATTATTATTTAAGGTTACTTGAAATCTTCTAAGACTTGAATATACCTTATCAACAATTTTTCTTTTATTGTTTAATTTCTCTTAAATCAACAGAAAAAAGATAAAGATTGACTGGGACAACATTTAAATTTGTTGTAAATAAGCTGTTTATTTATTAAAAAAAAAAAAAAATAAAATGAAAATTAAGTATTGTTCAAAGCAACTTAAAACCTTCTTAGACTTGAAAATCTCTTTTCTTGACAGTTTTTTTTTAATGTTTACTAAAAAAAACATGTTTCCTACTCTTTAGCACCTTATCACCCATTTTATCCTATTTATTTATATTCTTTTCAATAAAAAGAAAATAAATAAGCCCTCTAATTGACTTGGAAAACCATGTCCTATCTCATTCCTCTGTTACTGTTTGTTTTGACTTCTTCAAAGCACTTTGCTGCCAGTAGAATGAAAATATAGTTGTGTTGCTTTATTACTCTCGATTTTCCCCCATTGTCCCGCAATCGGGCATTAAGCCACCCACACGCATGCACATAAAGGACGTGCCGTGTCCACAACCAGCCAAAAGGCTCGGTCCTCGGCCCTCGGCGAGCATTTTTCCGTATAAACATGACAATTTAAAACGCATTACAGTGCGGCAATTAATTAAACTGTCATTGGTTTGCAAGATTCTGAATCGTTTCGTTTCGTTTCGCCGCGCCACAGAGTCAAAATAAATTGTATACAAAAAGCGCGCACAGGCGAACACAAATATTGCATTAAAAGCCAGGACGGGGACTGGCAACAGTAAAGCATTGCGTAAATTTATTGAATTGTAAAAAGAACATATATCAGCGTTTTTAATTGCAACAGCAGCAAACGAGGAGTTCGGGGGGGTTAAATAAATAGCCGAGGACAGTTTAAGCGACGCCTGGCCTGGCCCGCGGAATATCAATTGGAGGAGCAACTGCCACAGTAACAGGAACTATAAAAGTTTATCGAGTGAGCAACATAAAAAGGGTTGAACTTATTTGCCAGCCCCTCAACCTCACCTCCTTCCGGGAAAAGGGTTACCCCTTGGATTGGCTATTCAAATCATCGACGAAGCTCTTATTTCTGTTTCCCCTCTTGATGAGGAGTCTGCCACTTTAACTGGTCCATAAATGGCAAACGACTTTTGTTTTGTTTAAGATGAGCTGTAATAATTTCACTCGTTTTACTACTGCTTTCCGCCATAAAACAAAATTAAAATATATTAACTTAATCAAAAACAAAGAGGGAAAAAGTGAATGAGAGAGAGAGAGAGAGAGAGAAGGCAGGCAAAAGTTTTTGGCTGCATGAAAGCCAATTTATGCTGGCCCTTGGCAAAAGTTGCCAAGATCCGTAGCCGCAGCCGCAGCCGGCGAGAAAAACTTAAACCAGAGCCAAATGACAGTAATTAGAATTTGCAGAAAATATTTTTTGTTGCCCTTTTACTTATTTGGCTATTTGTTTATTCGTTCGCCCTACGTTTTGGCAACACGGACTCGTTTGTTGCCAAAAAAGCAAGTGGCCAACTGGCAGCAACTGTAATAAATGACAACAAATTCCCCGCAGAAAGGGAAGTCGACTAAACGTTGGGTGGGTGGGCAATGGTGGGGGTATAAATAAATTATTTACAGGCGCACCCAGCTTAGTTTCCCGGGGTTAGGAATGCAGGCGGGCAGAGCTTCCTCTCCCCTCTCCACGCCTTATGATATTTTCATAATTCTGCCACTGACGTCACTCGCTTTAAACTATGCAAAACAACTCAATCCAACGGACCGTGGTGCTGTAAAGCACTCGCCAAACATTCTTGTCGCCCTCAAAGCGCACAGGGCAATAAAACACAGGCCTCCTCCAAGAGGAGGGGTTGGGTTGGGGAAATGGTAAAATGGTGGGGAATGTCTTCAACTCGAATTGATGGCGCTGACTACAAATTCGACTTGTGTGTGCCATATTGTGAGTGAGTGTGCTGGTGTTTGTCCGTTGTTCCGCTAATGGTGAAAGTTGTCAAGCGGCTCAAGTGGTAAAGTGGAAGTACTGGCCCAGGATAGTGGCCAAGGGACGAAGGGAGGGTGGCCAAGGGTTGAGGTTGTTCGGGGTGGCAAACTTCCGTTGTTTTTCCCATAGACAACAACTTTCACTTGGGCCAAAGCTGGCCCTTGTTGCACAAGGGAACTAAAATGTAGTTAGCCCGATAAAAAGCACTATAGCGTGGGTATTACTCTTCAAACTTTTTATAGCGTGCTGTAAAAAAATTGTTAAAATGTGGCTTATTTTAAAAAGTAATTCGTTATGGAAGGAAAAAGTAGGGTGAAATAATATATAATTTTAACAATTTTAAGCAGCTTTATAAGCAATTATTGTTTAAGCCACAGAAATCTAGTGAATTTATAAGATAAGAAACCGTCTATTCTCCCACAAACTTCTTTTATAAAATTCAAGAAAACTCCTTAAGCATAACCAACTTTAAATATTTGGATATCTTGAATATTCTGCTCTGAAATGTTTGTATTTACATAATCTTTATTCGCAGCCATCCATTATTTCCTCAAGAAAACTTTCTCGTTTACCTGGCGAATATACCTGGGCAACGTTTTCCACCTTCGCTTAAACAAGCAAAAAGTGTTTTCCACCCATTGTGAATGGCACACGTCGTCAAACATATTGAAAAGTTTTTAGAATTTGCAAACAGTTGTCCCGCGCTGTCAGCCACAGCGTGTTTCTTAGCTGCACTTTAAGAAATATTGTGTACTTTGGGAAAAATTATTTAACTTACTTTTAAAGGTGTGAAGTACAAAAAATATTTTTTTAAATATTACAAATAAAAACTAGGAGAAAATTTCTTAATAAGTTGGTTACGAGGTAAGATCTAAATATAGACTTTGTTAGCTTAGCTTTTGGCTGTCTTAAATAAATATTTAAAAAGAAACACACTAAGTTATTTATGTGACTTATTTGTAATCTGGATTTTTGAATTATTTGTGAATTCCAGCAGAATTTTTAAACTATTTTTACTATATTATTATATTTATTTTATTATAGATTTTCCAGGAAATATTTTTAATACTTTATAGGCTTGCAAATAAAGCCTATAAAGTATTAAAAATATTTCCTGGAAAATCTTTTCAATGTAAATATATTAATTTTCTTACTGTGTAAGAAGAATAAGGAGGACCGGAGGCAGAGGAGCCCGTTGGTCACGTCGTCGTCGTCGTCGTCGTTGATGTCGTCTGAAACTTATGAGTTTTGAAATGAAAACTGGTACAAACGGAAATGCAATTGAAACGTCGCCATTGTTGGTGTAGCCTGTAGTCCCCGTTGTTGTTCCTGTTCCTCTTGTTGTTGTTGTTGTCGTTGTTGATGGCCTGACAAGTTGAGAGAGTGTGAGTGAGTGTGCGTGTGTGTGTGTGTAAGAGTGACTGTTGTATGAAGTTTTTGCGCTAAGCTATTTGGAAATGCCATTAGACCATGTCACAAATACACACACACACACACAGGCTTGACGTGTCAAGACGCTTCTTCTTCTTCTTGGCCGTTTTCCATTTTCCAACCAAATCGCCTTTTCCCCACCTTCCACCTCCCCCCGCCACCCCTTTTGTTTATGTTTATGTATGCAGTGCAATATTTTGCGTCATATTGTGTGCTGCGGTTTGGAAAACGCGCCGCTGGGAAAACTTTTCAGCGACTTTCAGGACTTTGAGAAGGACCGTAGGCACAGTTTGGTGTCTAGCAGCGGCTAATGCGGTTACATGGCAAACTCTCTGTCTCTGCGGCCACGAAAAAGGACAACAAGGACTCTGCTCCCACGCACCAGAGCAGCAATCGTAATCGCAATCATCGAGGCAGCAATTTAATTTCCGAAAATTTGCTGCCTCCTCCTTCACTCGTCATATTAAACATTTGTGTTGCTGCTTTGTGTTGTTGTTTGTGCAAGTGACATTAATTATATCAACGGTGATAAATGCTTTTTTATACGGACATATTATTCAAATTACGGCCAAAAATAAAAATAGCATAAATAAGCAGCGACAAGGAACAACCTTGGCGCATAAATCAAGGCGCAAATTGTCACGTGCTCTAAATTCATTTATTTCCCAATCCGAATCCGAGTCAAGGCGTGTTGGCCCTGCCAGAAATAAAGCCGAAATATACACCAAAACTAGGCTAAGTAGCCAGTACCAACGGTGTGTGAGTGTGCGGGTGCGTGTGTGAGTGTAATTGTAATCACAATCGACATCGATGTACGCCGAATCGACCACAACGGAGATGACCGCTTATCCGGGCAGGGAGCCACCGGAGAAGGCGACGCTGCGGGACTTCTGGGCCAAGGAGTCGGCCGTGAATGCATTCCTGCAGACCTCACATGTAAATATACACGTCGAATATATCGAATCGAATCGATTGTTGATCGGGGGATGGGGGCAGGGGGAAACGGTAGCCATTATACTGCGTAATCAAAAGTGTCAACATTTTCTCTTGGCTCTGGCTACCCCAAAAGCAATCTAAAATCAAATGGCGTACACGCAATCCAAAATATACACTGGTCTGCAAGCTAAAGAAAAAAAATATATATTTAAAGCATATATAGTTATTGATTATAAATATGTTAAAATATCAGAAGTATACCTTCTTCTTAAATTCTTGATCTTGTGTTTAAATTCGTAGTCTCAAATAGTTTCTTAAATATAAATAGAAATAAACATATTTAAACGATTTATGCTTTACTTTTGTAAACTTTTTCTTCGGAAAATCTATTTTTAGATTTTCTTTTATGCTTAGATCGCTTAGGGCCTTCCCCGCACTTTGGCTAGCCGTCATTCGAATGCCCGGCTAGCTCAGTCGGTAGAGCATGAGACTCTTAATCTCAGGGTCGTGGGTTCGAGCCCCACGTTGGGCGAATTGATTTTTTAAATTTTTCTTTTTATATTTTTTACATTTAATACTAAGATATTTTTTTTTAAATTTAGTTCATAACAAAAATAAATTTTAAATAACATTTGAAACATAAAAGAAAGAAAAGAAGCATGAATAGTAATTAAAAAATAAAATATACAAAACTAACTCAATGTTATTAAATAACTGCTCACTCTTCTTGTTATAATTACCCAAATCTATTGTTTTTCAAACTTTTCCCAAGGCCGTTCCCCGAACTTTGCTAACCAGTGCCTCCACCCAAAAACGATTGCGATTTTCTTCTCATGGCTTCTGTCAGAGTGTCTCTGCTGTGGCACTTCTCTTGCATTTTAAGTGCACTGATTAAGTGCATAAGTGATTTAAATGCTGGGGGAATTTTCATCTAAAGTCATAAATTGAATATGTTTCAACTTTTGGCTTTGCCTGGGATTCAGTTACGTTTTCAAGGGGGACGCAACGCTGCTAGGGAGAAACGGGAACGGGAATGGGGTCCATGGGCGTGGTTGGAATTGCTTAAAATTTTGCTGGCGCACTCAAAAAACTTTGCAGTTATAATTTATCAGATTTTCGAGTTCAGACATTTTACAACAATTATGCATAGTTATGCGCATTGCCACAGATAGTTTCCTTTTGCCATTCCCATGTCGAGTGTTTGTGTGTGTTCGTGTGCGTATACGTAATATTTGAAATGGAGGCCATCACAGTTTACAGCTTTCACAGATCCTGTGAGCATTTGCAATCGACCGACAACGTTTTAGCTTCAAGATTGTTTCATGACATATTACATATAAATGAATGCAACAAATCCGGATTTTTCTGCTCCATGAATTGACAAGTTCCGCTTACATCATGCGTCAGGTGAAGGATGCTGGCTGCTTTGGCAGAGCAACAGGAGACCTTTCTGCGTGTGTTTTTGGTTCGCTTAACAAATTTGCATTTACAACTTTTGCAAGCTAATAAAAATTTCATATTCATCTTATACCCCCCGAAAACTGAAACCGAAACAGGAGCCGAAAAACTGGAGAATGGGAAATGGGAATGAGAGAATGAGCGAAAAAAAAAGGAAAACGGAAGTCAAATAATTCCGACACGTATGTCCACGCCACTTTGAAAGAGTGGAGCGCATACAAAACGAAGGAAAGAAATATGACTCTGTACGGAATATTTATGCGAGAACTCCTCCACACACACACACACACACATACACTGGCACTCACACAGATACACACATATACTGCGACATATTCGCAGGGCAAAATATTCGAAACTTTGCATATGCATGAGCCTGGAATAGGGACCAAGGAGGAGTGCCATAGTGTGGCGCATTACATTTGTAAAATCTGGCACACGAATGCAATAAATCACAACACAGCACAAAATACCCCACCAACACACACTCAGGACACATACTAACGCCCGCACACAGACACACGTGCATACAATGGCATTATTATTAGTAATGCAGGCTGCTCTCGGAACCTAAGAACTCGGGGAAATTATTAGGGTCACATGTGTAAAAGGATATTTCCTTATTAACTCACACACACACATATTAAATGAAATATGCCGGCATCCTGCCAGCCCCCCCTGTTCCGCCCTGTCCCTGGTTATTATTATTATGGCGTCAAATAATGAGGCAAAAAGTGTCAAATTTGCATGCAAAATATGTCTAGATGGCATTTACAATATTCCATCTCTGTATATTATTTTCGATGGCATGCAATTGCACCAAATTAATTGCATGGCATGTGGTGGCGGTGGCTCACAAAAAAAGGGGGGAAAACCACAACCCAAACAAAGCTCTGAAAATGCACAAGGACAAACACGGATTCAACAGTGGAAATTGTGGGAAAGTGAACTTAATTTTGGGTGGAAAATAAAATTTAAAAGAAATTATAAAGGAACTTATATTTAGATTGAGCTTGGTCTTAGATTAAATTACTTATAAAGAGAGAATTTTCATATTTAATTATATTTTATATTTACATTATTATTATAGAATTCAATGTTTAATACTTTTTTTCTGAGTTGCAAGTTAATTTATTTACATTTAAGAATATATTTAGTAACCTGTTCTAAATATTTCTATAGCTTAAAATCACTTAATATCAATTCCCATTCGTTATACTCCCTCCTCACTGTACCTGAGCTTCACTCTGAGCTATCTCCTTTATTCCGAAATCGGACAGTCAGTGCAAACTCCATGGGCACACACATAAAACTCAACCTAAGTAGGGTATAAATATTTGCAATGCAAAATGCTGACTCGACCTAAGCGAATGAGGATGGTCTGAATGTGTGAGAAGGAGTGGCAAGGACGCTCTGCCGCTGTGTCCGAGGATCCAGAGATTCGCCTTGTGTGGGGTAATAAGCGGGTGTACGCAAGACCCATGGAATTCTTAGGTGGGTGTGAGACTGCTCTGCCACTGCTGCACACACATAAACAGAGGCAGACGCGGCCACAGACACAGAAACAGATGCAGACACAGACAGATGCACGGGCCAAGGCACATGCAACAGGGAACTGCCACTTACGCACAGGACACGCACACCACGACAATGGCATAATATATTGGTGTCTAACGCAGACACGACCAAATGGCCGACTTGGAGCACAAGGACATCGAGAGAGGGATAGTGGGAGAACGAGAGCAGCATAAGGATGACAGGGCAAGAAGGAAAAGGAGTGTGGCAAGGCATCTTGGCAGCACTTTGCGGATGCAATGCACTTGAAGAATACATTTTTTAAAGGTTAATTAAGTTGATTTTCATTTATAAATATATTTGGGATGAGGAACATCAATTATCCTTATACAGGAATAGTTAGAAAAAATATAGAAAAATAATTATAGATACAATTCATAAAGGTAGTTGAGGCACAGGAACCTTTACATATTTTTAAAGATATTTAATCTTTCATCATTTTTTTTTTATATATATTCCAAACTTAACAAGTTAAATATTTAATTTTTCTTATAATTTCTAATATATTATATTTCTTATAATATTTTTTCCCGTGTGCAGTTCACAGCTACAGTTCGGGTTACAGTTACCATACGTGTTACTGCGGGGGTGCCAGTGCCCCGGAAAAGGGGGAAAATGGGAAATGCGAGATGCGAGATGGAAAGGCTGGCGGTGTTAGCTGCCCCCGTTAGTTGCTAGTTGCATGTTGAAATGTCGTCTGTCAGACATGATGAAAATAATGGAGCAGAAAATGTCACTGGCTATGCTAAGGACACATCTGATATGCGAATGTGTGTGCAAAGGCCTCCCCCTCTACACCCTCTAGCTATCCAGCCTCAGCATATCTGTGACCAGGTCCGATTCGCACCACCCACTGACCACCCACCTCCCCTTTCAGGCGAAACGTCAAGGCTGTGTTGGCCATTGCTTTTGGCATGATGATTTAGTAAGGCTGACATTCCAGCGCGTTTCGGTAGCGCTCATTAACGTCTCCCGTTCCCCGGCACGAAAATGCAATTATACATCCCCCACACACCTCTAAAGTCCCAGGGAAAACCCCGCCCCATTTTCGCCTCTTCCATAAGAAAAGAAAATATATATTCAACGTTCATCAACAATTTGTCAGCAAGAGTGGCAACAAAAAAGAAACATTTTCTTGTATTGTAAGTCGAAGCAATTTGCATAACGTTTAACGGTCGGACGGGAAAATAACAAAATATGCCAAGCAAGTAATTAAATTCAAATCAGTTTTGTGCTTTTGTAACGGTATTTCCACCCACTTCCCATTTAGGGGGCGTGGCCGGAAATGGGAGAAATTGAGTTGTGGGCGGGGTAGTAGGGCGGCGAAAAAACTGCTGCGTTGTCCAAATGATTGAAAAATTTATGGGATGCAGTCTGGCAAGTGACATTTATATTAATTTATTGACACTGCGTGACTTCGGTGGCCAAGGGCACACATGTCTAAGGATATTGAATATTAAGCTCATAAAATAAGGCAAAACCACTACCTTACATGTATGCACAGAGAGAAAATTAAAGTACAAAGGGATAACATAACAAAGTTTTAGGAAAAGTAAAGCTTAAGCTTCGGAAAAGAGTTGAAAATATTTCAAAGATTTTCTGGAAATTCATTTATATTTAAAATTAAAAAATGCTGATTAGGCAAGTTATGTTTTTCTCATAGATAAATATTGATTAATTTTCAAATAATAAGAGTCCAGATCCTTCTTTATAGTGATACGATTTCTCAAAATAAAAATATTTAAAATTTAAATAGAACGATTATTTTTCTCCATGCATCCACACACTTTCTAGATCCTTGAAAGGTTATTGCCGTTCTCTCCAAAGGGATTGTAAATTAAAGTCGAGAAAAAGGGGTCGGCAAACCTTGGCAAAAAGAGCGACCATAGCACGTGCCATAATCATTAACAAAAACTTGTCAAATGCAATAAATCTTTATGCATTTTTTCGTCCAACTAAAGTTGACCTCCATTAAAAAGCAAAAGCAGAGAGAAAGCAAGTAAAAGCCGAGCTGAGCTGAGCTGACGTGGCCATTAATAAACCGCGCACATGTAGGAAATAATTAAAATTATACCCCAACCCTCTTTTCACCCATCCTCCGCGTAGACGCACAAACAAACATTTTATAAATCATAAAAAATTATGTATTATATGCGTGTGCTGGGAAGAAATAATAAAAAAAAGGAGCCCAAGACCACACAAAAGGGGTTACCGAACAATGGCTGGAAGAAAGGACTCAAGAAGGAAGCGGCCTCAAAGGAGGCTCGTTTCATGCATGGGAATAATTAAGCTATAAACCTCGACCTCTTTTCTTCGGCCCGCTTCACTTGTGAGCTTGAAATATTTACACCTAAAACAAATAATAAATGCCCAACAAATTATTTATGCACGAAGACTCGTCGCTGAAAATGGCGACGATAAGTCAGCCCCCCAGCCGCCAACTTCCGTCGTCGGCGACCCCGTCATGACCTAACCTTGCCCATAATGTTTACTAATAATAATACGAGCAAGGGCCAAGGGATCCGAACGGGGAGAAAAAAGCACAATAAAAATAATAAAGACTTGTAGGAGTCGATGGCAGCTCAAAAATGCCAGCCAAGCAGTAAAATGCCGGGGCCAAACTATTTAAATCAAAAACTTCCCATCGTCCAGCATCGGGAAAGAGCTGAGGAATTTCCACACAGCAGCGGAAAAGCTGGACAGCAGCACAAAAAAAAAAAATAATATATATATATGTGTGTGTGTGTGTGTTTGTATAAAAAAATAAAGAGAAAAAAATTATGCAAAAGGCAGAGGAAACAAAGGCAAAGGAAAATGCGCGATGGCAGGGCGGCGCTGAAAGGAAATTGCGAGTATTATTACGACTTTTATTAATTTTACCGCGCCCGCAACCGCATGGCACACTTTTTGTACCATTTTCCGTTTTGGCCAACTGCGGTTTTCGGCCGTGTCCAGTTGAAGTTTCTCACTAAACAACTTTGCACGCACCAGAGCGGAGGCAACTTTCGCGGACAATATTTTTTTGTGTCGCTCTGTCGTTTTTGTTGGTGAGATTTTCCTTGCGCCTGATTTATGTATGAGCGGGCAAAACTTTAAATTGTGTGCAGTGTGGCAGTAATCATTCTTGCGACGTCCGAAAATCGGTAAACTTTTATTAACAAGTTGAGCCCCAACGAAGCGGCGGCGGCGGGCACTGTGCCCCAGACATGACAGCAACAATAGAAATTGAAAATGCGAAAATACGAAAATATACGATATATGAAAATATGGCCCCCAGCAGCAAACAATTCCCGGGAAAACTATGCAACAAACACAGACCTATACGCTTATGGGAAAATTCTTTGGGGGCGGTGCTTGGGGGGACAAATGTTAGGGGAAAGTGCGGGGAAAAGTGTGAGGGATGTCAACGCATGGCCGAAAATGTGAATTATTCTGGCCGATTGTGTGGCTTTTATGAAAATATTTCGAATTCCCCCTTTTCGGGGAAAAGACAACGCAGCCAGTGGATAGTATTTCCACCTCTTTTATGCGCCCACAGTGAATATGAAAAACTCTAGTGGGAGAGGGAGTGAAAATAATTAATTTAACACAATTACCAGTTGTAAAGATATGTCACAAAAATAATTCCGATTAGTTTAAAACAGGGGTGCCCAAACGTTGCTTATGGCAGAGCAACGCACCAATACATATAAATGAAAACACAAATACATTTACGCAAAAGTTTTTTTTACTTCAAATTTCTGCACTGAAAAAAATGAAAGTAAATTCAAATTAAGATATCGGAAGTAATAAAAATACATGAAAATACATTTTAACAATGCATTGGGGCTCACCATAGCAATTTTTACAAAATAAAAAATTAGATTCTGCAATATCAAACATCTTGCCCGCAACGCAAAATACAACTGATTTTTCGCGATGTACTTTTTTCGGCGATCCAACAACAATTTACATTCGGACAAGCGAGATAACGGTGAAGCCTATGAAAGTGTTGTTGCCGAGATCAACGAAGACGTGGAGAATGAAGAGAATACGCAAAATTGTTTGTGTAATCTCCTTTGCTTATGGAGTGAGCCGTGCATGCATACGGCGATTGCTCTGCCTATGCT
>VNJY01002002.1:0-105624 GCA_008042715.1 Drosophila bocki | reverse complement strand
ATCAAAATATCAATATATCGATATTTTTTGTCTGAAAACGATATATTTATATCGTGAAATTTTTTTGCCCTAATATCGAATTCATGATATTTTTTTTTTGATATTTTTTGATATTTTTTCTTTCGATGGAAAAAGGAAACTTCTTTAAAAAAAAGAATATGAATGTAAAATCTAATTACATAAACATAACAAACGGCACAGCGAAGTGGAAGCTTTGCGAAAAAGTGATTAAGACGAGTGGAAATTGGTCAAACATGCAGAAACTTGCCGGTTTTTTTTATTTAGAGTATTCCCTTAACTGTTAAATCCCAGAATCTTTGAAAATTCAAGAAAAATTGTCAACAGTTAAAGGAATCCCCTAAATTGTGCAGAAAAACCATGTTTTTTTATTTAACAAAAAAATATCAAAAATATCAAATATATCGATATTTTTTTGTGATATTTTAAATATTATTATCATCTCTTCCCAAAAAAAATAAATATCATCGATACGATATTTTTTTCAAATTTCGACAACCCTAACATATATGGTACACATATAGCACATACACTGATATACCCAAGGCCGGCAGCCGTCACTTCATTCTGGATATGTTAGAACCTGTTGGGAATTATAAGTTGACACATGTGAGATTTTTATACTTAAAAAATTTAGGGCGAATTCGCCAAGATTATTATGAAAAATTTACCAGCAAAAGAAGTGCAATTCGCCGCTAAATTAATAAAGAAACTTAACGTATTTGAGAAAATATAATAAAAATTTACACTAAAAAATATATCAATATATATATTGTCTTCAATTTAAAATGCCTTGCCTTAAAGTCATGGGAAATGTTTCCAAATAGTGCTAAAATATTTTTACAACTGCAAGCTTTAAGGTTAACCCATGAATAAATACTTAAGTAAATTACTCAACTTCATCTCGAATAAATCAAAGCTTCTCGAAGCCAATAAATCGATTATAAATCGATTATTAGAGCTATTAGATTATCTTTTATAACACTTTAGATAAAAGCTCCCCTAGATAAATACTTAAAATGGTTATAAAGTGACCCTCAGCCAAGGTTATCTATCTGCCTTTCGCCTGTTATGCTATGGAAATAAATTCAGTATTACACCACGATTTGGCGATTTTCCTATTTTCCGATTTTCCGGCTGCTGCTGCAAATCAAGCCCCGTTTTTCCAGGGAATGAATGTATGCAAAGCTGTTTCTGTTTTATAGTTATAGCCTTATAGCCGTGGCTTAATGTGCTTCTGTTTCGATTTCACTGACCGCGTCGCGTCGTGCCACCACCCTGGTCTGGATTTTTGTTACCAACAGCCGTGCCGAGGCCGTGGCCGAGGTCGGGAGTCACCTCACTGCCACTGCCATTGCCACTGCCACAGCCACTGCCACTATCTCCGCCCGGTTGGAGGCACCTATACCCAGGGACACGGCTTTTATTGTCATGTGTGCACCGATGGCTGGCTGGGTCCATTGATTCCACTCGCCTGACCGTGTGTATGTACTAATAAAAAGGTAAAAATGCCTCAATTGCGCTTCTCTCTTTTTTTTTGTTTTTGTGTGTTTTTTTGTAGGAGAGTCAGCCAACCGACCGACCGATTGTGATGTCGTTGGGGATAAGTGGGCTTGGCTTGGCTTGGCCACCGATTTTTGGTCTCATACTCTCTACGAAGTGGGATATATGGACAGTTAAGGCTAGAGGTTCGCTGGCAACGGAGTGTATCGAGTGTATCGAATTTATCGGGAAAAATATTATTATATTTGGAAAATATTTAACAGATGCCAGAGTATTTTTAGCATACATCACCAGCAATATAGTTTTTTTCACAATACACCAACAAATGGCATTCCAATTTGATTCAACTTAACAAACACTCTAAATTGCACTTGTTTTTATATTTAAAAATATTAATGAAAGTAATAAACTATTCACTGTTTAATTTCTACAAGCCATGTTGATCTTTCCACAATACACCAACACCAAGAAATGGTATTCCAATTCCAATTCCAATCAACAAACACTCTAAATTGCATTGGTTTTTATATTTAAAAATATTCATAAATATATTATAAATAATATTCCATTTTATTTATACAAAATCTATTCTCATAATCTCAAATTTCTGACAATTGTCCCCTCTTTATTATTTTATAATTATACAAAATCTCCCACCTCAGAATTGTCTTATATTTTGACGGTTTTTGGATTCAATTAAATACTCTTTTTCTTCCTTACAATTTGACAAGCTTTTGAATCCACTTAAATACTCTTTCCTTTCTCGAAATCAACCAAGATCCCATTCACAACCGATTGAGTTGCAAAAGCAGAGCAACAGCTAGAAAAGATTTATGTCGTCTACGCGGCGCTCGGTTACCGTTATTCCATCCATTAGACGGCTTGTCTGCTGCACTCGCAAAAATACGCAAAAAGAAATGTACAAAAAAATAAGAAAAAAAAAAAATACAACAACAACAAAAAAAAAAGGAAGAAAATGATGAATTTCCATACTCTTCTCTATGTCTACGTGCACGAGCTCCGGCTCTGGCTCTGGCTGTGGCTCTGTCCAGCCAGTGGCTCTGACAGGCAGAGCAGCAACAGTTCAAAGGTGCGCACTCCCGAGCATCGGCGTCGGGGCATCGTGTCGGTGGCCGTCGTCGTCATGCCCCAAGTGGCTCGGGCAGGAGGGGTGCCCAGCCAGTTGACAGAGCACGAGGCGCGGCTCGTGTCACTCGGCGACCCGCCTGATGCTGCTGCTGCTGCTGCTGCGGCGTTGCAGTGCCATTGTGATGCGGATGCGTTACGTTGCCTTGCCTTGCCTCGCCTCGTGTCGTGTTGCTCGGTGAAACCCATCCTCCGGATTTCGTAGCCACTCGGTTCAACTCACACACACCTAAGGCACACGTACACGTGTCTGTATACGCGTGTACATATACCATCTGTGTGTGTGTATGGGTGTACACAACAAGCCCTTGTGGCACATTGGGGGTTGAAAAGGCATCGCAGCTCTGGTTTTTGGCCCAGCAAAAAGTTTTCATTATTAACGGAGAAACAGTTGTTGGTTCATTCGATTCCGGGACGTTCGAGGCGGAAGTTTATGCCAAAAACACTCGCTCTCAATATATATTTTGGCCCACAGAAATTAGAAAAAAAAACAATAATAAGTAATTGTTTACAACGCGTAAAAAAATATAAAGAAAACAAAAATCTGTGTTTAAAATTATAAATAAAAATGTATTTTTTTCCAAGTGATATATATGCCTTGGTGTTACCAAAAATGTAAGGCATATGTGCCTAAAGAACCAACAAAAAAAAAAGATATATATTTCAAGCCGCACAGCTGTTTGGAACAACAAAATACACACCATACACACACACTCCCTACACCTGGTCTACCGCGAATACACAGAGACCATGGAGAAGGAGATTCACGAGTAAGTTCAACGTCTAACCAAAAACTAACAGGAATATATATTAAAAAATATTAAAATATACAATATATACATATATATTTTAAAGCACCCCATATTTGTTAGAAAGGTTTACCTTTTGAGTTGATTGCTGCGGCAGCCGCCTAGGAGTTGTTGGGGAGGATGTTAACAGGTGGCCGCAGGTGACAAATGCTGAGTTGTTGGGCTGTCAAAAAGCTGAAGCATTTCACATATACTATATTTCATTTTCAATTAATTTTATTTTTAGTTGATTGATCTATTTGTGTATTTAATTATCTTTTAGTTTATTAAAATATTGCAAAGGCACGTGAAAGAAATAAGTACGAAAAGTAGTTTACAACAAATGGCTTCAAATTTAAATTTATTTAAATTTAACAAATATATATTACATAAATTAAGCATTTTTGTATTGTTCTATTATTCAAAATATTGAAACTTAAATCCTAGGAAAAAATAAACAAAAAAACTTTCACTGAAAAATATTATAATTATCTTTTTAAGCAAAATTTTGAATGAATAGTGGTTTTTTAATAAATGTAATCTTAAATATTAAAAAGAAAGATAACAATATTATAAACTCCAATTGAGGATTTTTAAAAATATCATATATTACAAAAAATTCTCAATAATATAAAAATGCAGTTCATTATAAAAATATAATTTAAAATATGCAAAAAAATATATATAAAAATAATATAAATTCCAATTGAGGATTTTGTAATATATAATTGAAGTTTTTATTATTTTTACATTTTTTTATATTTAAAATAACATTTTAATTAACTGAATTAACTGAATTCTAATCTTAAATATATACATAAATAAAATAAACTTTTAATGGTTACTCTATAATTTTTGTTTATTATTGCAATACATTTTTCTGCTTTAAATTGTATGTTTATTATTATTTTTATAATTTTTTTAAGGAAACTTTAAATTTCATATTTTAAAAATTAATTTGTAACATTAAAATAAAAGGAGTAGCCTCGGCAAGCCCATGTCTCTCTCTTTCGATTAAGGAAAATGTTCATAGATTATTCTTATTATTATTATTTTAAAGATTTCTTGGCCAATATGGTAGATATGGGATACGGTATATTGGTATATGGGATACCTACATAGATGTACATACATATATCGTAAGAATTGGATACCATCTTAATAAAATTTATTAAATTATTTTACTTACACATTTAAAAAGAGATAACATTTAAGTAAAATAAAGAGCTAACGATCAATAATATATTGTTATTTATTTGTTTAATAATGCTAAGCTATTATTTTTTTATAAGAATACTTTTTTTATGTCTAAATTCATTCCTCTAGCAGTGCTCTATATATACTTTGTGGGTATTTTAAAATTGTTAATAACCTGCTAGATTACCCTAGGCCTTTATTGTGTTATAAAATAATCAAGCTATTTTGTACAACAAAACTAATGAGATAAATATTTCCCAGTTTGGGACATACCCTTTGCCAGAGCAAAAGCGTAATAGTTGGGCAAGCACTGAGGCACAGGCACACCGCTCTTGGCCCTTATGGGCTCGTACTCGTTACCATTGAAGCACAATTACACCGTGCTCGGTCGCCAACCAACCAACCAACCAACCATCCATCCATCCAACCAGCAGTCAGTCAGCCAGTCAGTGAGTCAAACAAACAGCCCAGCCAGCCGCCATCCGGCCATCGAACTACATCTTTGTCCACTTTGTCCACGGTCATGGTCTATTGCCTTGGAGCTTGGACTTGGACTTGAACACACAACAAAAATAAAATTTTAAAATATGTGGAGGGTTTCACAGGCCTGAAGTTTTCAATTTTTATAAAAGAAAAATCGTTTAAAAATCGATAAAAAATTATGTTTTTAAAAACGGCAAATTTTCGATATTTCTATAAAAGAAAATCGATTTAAAATAGATAAACAATGATATGTTTCGAGTTTTAAAAATATAGCAAGGTTCAAAGCTTAAAATAAATATAAACTGAAACTATTTATTAATAAAATAAATAAATCTTAAAAAAAACTATTTTTAATGTTTGTGCAAACGAAATTCAAATTATAATCGAAAAACACCGATAACCCTTCGATTAACAAAGTTTTTTAAAAACCATGAGAGCAGGCTAAGGCAGAGATTATCAGTTGAAACCCCATATTTTTTTTTTGTAAAAGTGGAAAAGTGGGGAAAGTGTAAAGAAGAAAACTTATTTTAGGAACTGTCAACATTGAAAGCCAGTCAGTCGTCAGTCAGGCCACCCTGAATGTTCCGAAACAAAAGCTAGTGATAAATTTTGAAATACATAGATGGAGGGTAGACACCGGAAATGTGCGTGTTACACACACAGTGACTGCTGGTGTTGTTTTTGTTGTGACTGTGACTGTGACAGTGTACACGTTACGGTACACGTTTGTCAACTTCCGCTCCACTTGTTGGTGTGCGTAAGTGTTTGCCGCAACAAAGAGGTTTCACAACATCCGCCTCCACATCCGTTACGACTGACTACTGACTACTGACTACTGACTGCTATTCCCAGTACCCACTACCATGTACCCTGTAAAGGCACTCACCAGTCGCATTTTATCAAATGAAGCAGAATAAACTTTGCGTAGTTTTATTCGCCTTGGAGTGCCGTTACACTTGTGTCTCTGTGTGTGTGTGTATATATATCGAATAATGCATTGTACTCCTGTCTTCCTGTCTCTCTGTCTTCCTGTCACACATCCTAAAAGTTTCAGTTACGTCAGAATTACTTGTGACATATATGTATAGAGTACAGGAGGTATAGCTTGGACAAAGGACCACAGCCTACAGTCTCTGGCAAGGATTTTAAAATAAAAATATATAATAGTAAATATATATACATATATTTTAATGTATATTAATGTTAGATATTATATTTATATGATATATTTTAATACATCATATTAAAATGAAAATTATCCATATTTGTTTATACATAAATTATAATAATTAATACGTTTGTTTTCTTTATAAATGCCACTATTTTCCCCATATCCAACCATGTGGCAACCTTAAACCATCTGTCAAATCGATCGTAACAAGTGGGTAGTAGCCCAGCTGTCAAATAACTATTTCAGATTTTAACCCAATATAAAAACCTTTTTTTAAGCTTCAGAATAAAATAGATATAAAATATTTGATATTATTAATTAAATATTTTATTAATAGCTATTTTATTAATTTACTACACTTTCCACTTTAATTAATTCTCAATTCTAGTAAGTAACATTAAACATGCTTTACTTTTTTATTGAAACACAACCCCCTGGTTCGCCTTTTGTTGCTTTTTAATATAATTATACACTGAAAATTCTATTATGTTTTGTTATTGTATTGAAAACAACAACAAAAACATGCCGACATTCTGATGTAGCTGACTTTGTGTCCAATAATTCAATTTATACAGTTTTTACCGTGAGAGAGAAAAGACAAAGGCAAACGGTATAGCACCCGGTCAGGACCGCCACCCCTTTTATGGCACTCTGAGTGCATTAGATCCAAAGTGGCTGCCAGCAAACTTTATTATTGCGGCTGAGTACCAATATCACCCATACCCCGATTTACCAGTGTACCTGTATACCTGTATATATGAATATATGTGCTTAAATTAAATACACATACATAAATGAATTTGTTGTTTCTAGGTTTTTAAATTGTTTTTGTTTTTTTTGGGGATTAAAGGGATTTCATTGTTTAAATGTGCTAATAATTATTTAATAATTATCTAAAATATTCTAATTATATAATAATTATTTTTACAAAATTTAAAAACTAAGCTTTAATATTTAAGAAATTTTGAATGAAATTTATACCCACATTAATCTCATATTCGGTTTCTCTAAAAATTCATTAAAAACCAGTTAGAGAAGAACCGCATAATTTCACTCTATTTTTACTTATTGTCACGCTTTGCCTGCAATGTATAAGCGAGCTAACAGATTCTCTCAGTAGCGAACGAGAGAGAGAGCTTGTTCTTCTCCAAGATAGAGCGGAATCAAGATATGCAACAAGAAAGTTTATTTAAATTTATACAACATTTGTGTGCGTTTAAAAATCCCTCAAATCGAACAAGTTAAATAATTAATAACAAAAAATTATCTTGTTTGTTGTTGTTTTCCTTTTCCCACAATATAAAAACAAAAAACACATAATAGTACTCCTTCTTAAAGACCCCAACGGTGGCAGGCAATCACCATCAGGATATGACCCAAGGTGATCCAATAGCCCGGACTCCAAGTACTATGATTGGTCACCAGATCCAGGCCCACCTCGCGTCTTTTACGTGGATGCAAAGGATACTTTCGCTTGGCACCCCCTTGATTTAGTATAGCCATTTGCTGGGCCAAATTTCCATTACCTGGCATGGTGATCAGTGCTCCCTCGGAGTGAACCCGCCACAGCACCGTCTTACTGGAGGAAGAGGAGCCGTCGGATCCATTGTCATCTCCATCATCGACATTATTATCCTCATTGTCACCGCCCATAAAGTGCAAGTCGTCAAAGGACAGAGCTCGATGCATATAATCTGGGGCCACGACATTCGAGCAGATGTCCCGGACAAAGTTTGGATAGTAATTGATTCGATCTTGCTGTGAGAGTTTGGTTGGGATTTAAGACTTAAAACCTCCTCCTTCCTCTCACTCACCGAACCACCCATCATGCGGGCAAAGGTCAGGCGATCGGATGGGGGCTCCTCGTTGCCAATGGCCCTGAGGAGGCGACCGCCTCTCTGGAGACTCGCCTGTATCCTGGGCTGGCTCACTATTATCGGTCTCTCGTTGGCCGTGTGAATGGCTAGAAAAAGCTCGTTCATTGATGGATTGATCAAGTGGACGCTCTCGGGGGCATCATCCACCCCATCATAGGTATCATCTGTGGGCAGGGCAACAAATGGCTCCGGAACCATACCTCCTTGGCTCTCATTATCCGGTAATCCTTTATGGGCACTGGCACCACTTAAAAAAGCACGATTGGCTCTGTTTTTTTAGAGTATTTACCATATATTATTATTTATTTATTTATTTATTTATTTAGTTGTGGCCAGCTTACAGTTGCATCCACATGATGCCGGAAGAGAGAGGTATCAGCAAATTTTGATAGAAATTTTGTACAAGTTCGATGCACAGAACTAATATTCAAGTCGAATAATTTGACATTGTGGCAAAGTCTACTTATGTTTTCTAAGAACTTTGATTTATATTTAAATATTTAACAATAAATAATGTAGTAATTATTATTAATCATTTATACAAACCTAGAAACTTGGAATTAAATTATTTACTTATCTTACAGACAAGGAAAATCAATCGCCAAGGCCAAGGAGGACCGCTAATTTACATAAGTAACTCTTTTTAAGTGTTTTTCAAGTGTTTTTTAAATGCTTTTCATGACTAAATCTCTCAGAAAATCCTCACTGAAGTCGGGTTTCGTTAACAGCGGTCTATAATTTTAACAAGTTCGTTGTCGACGAAACCTGCATGCTGTGTGGAAAAACAACGTTCAAAATTTGTAAAAAATTAGAAAATTAGACAAATAGATAAATAAATAAGCAAATAAATAAACCAATAAATAAAGAAATAAATAATAGAAGATTTTATAAGAATTATATGGCTACATATGAATATGCCTTCAAAAAGCAGGCCTTTCTTTATAAAAATTCCGTTGACTTTATCTGTAAACTTTAAGGATATACAAACTTCAGCTTACCAATATTAATCTTTATTTTCACTTCGCAGGCATACATTGGGGTCATCCTGGTATGGTTAAGACTCACGAAGAGGCAGCTGAGGAAGAGTTGCTTTAGGACGTAACACCCAGAGGATACAGTCAGAATAGCACTGAAAGCAAGGAACTACTCTGAAAGTGAGATCTGCAAAAGCATAGGAACCCAATGAAAGGCGACCAGTAGGGTCGAAGGAACAAGGAATCTCCTAGGACAATCCACATAAACACTCTAAGAGGGATCTGTTGCCATTCGAAGTCCAGTAGCAGGAACATCTGAAGCACACAGCCCTAACTATTTATTATTATGAATTTCTTATTTATAAATCGATTTTTTAATTGCATAATTATAAAAAAATATACATAATAGAAAAGTTATATAAATAAAAAAAAAAAAAGGTAGCTAACTTTGCAATACAAACACCCGAGAACAGCAGTCATTTCATGCCGGGGATGTTAGAACTAGTTGGGAATTATAAGTGCACACATCATCAAGATTTTTATTAAAACATTAACAGCAAAATCAGCGGAATTCGTCGTTAAATTAAATAATCCCACTTGTTCATCAGCCTTTCCCCAGGAACCCAGAAAACCCAGTTTCTGTGTACTCTATATATATATATGTATGTATATATATATTGTTTGGTAATTTATTAAATCGTCATTTACAGTATTTGGAGACCGAACGATTTTTATGTAAATATTCATACGTTTATAAGGTTTAAATTTCGGCTCTCTGACCTCGAGATTATAGTTATTATTGGCTGACATTCGATTATAAAATCGCAAAATACAATTTGTTTTGTTTTTGTTTTTGTTTTTCGGTTGTTTTAATTGTAACAAAAGCCATCGTAAAATCTATATTAAAATTGTAAGTGATTGATACATTCTCTTAGCTGTTTTCATTTGTTGTTAAAGGTTAACAAAGCTGTTAACAGAGTGTTTCTTTAGCTATTTTGTTTCTGCATTAATCTCGTTTATATGTACTTGCACTAATTGGTTGACCAAGAACAAGGTTTTACGTATAAGTTTTGGTGTTGTGTGAGAGTGTGAGTGTGTGTATATTAGTTTATATTTTGATAGGATTTTATGATTTAGTCAGAGCTATCAAGAGCAGTCTCCCTCGAAGCAAAAAATGTTCTGATATTGCTTAATTATTATGAGAGAAACTCTCTCTCTCTCTCTATTAAGTTCTCTCAGAGTGCACATTGCAGGCAAAGCTTGAAAGAGAAAACGGGAGAGGGAGAGAGAACTGCAAAAGATCTTTCCGAAAAATGACTCTCCCACTTTTGGGTGTTAAGAGAACCTCTCTGATGAGCTCTGGCTCAAACTGAAGGAAAGATTGGTGCACATTTGCAGAGTGTTTAGAGACTAGAGACCTGCACTAGTAGGAAATAAGGTGAACTATTAGTATGTACGATTCTCCTAAAAGCAATAAATGAATTAAGAAAAAAATGAGATTCTATATATCTGTATGGGAAGGCTATGAAGATGAGATTAGCTACTGCATTCTACAAGACAATTCTTCAATAATTCTTTTTTTTTTTTTTGAAAAGTTTCTTCTATGCCGATTACTCGGAATCACATACATGATTACGTCAAAGGTATCTTTTGTATCGTCGAAGCGAGTGCAGGTCTCCAAAGCACAACTATTCTTCAAGTTTATTGAGTAGTAAAAAAAAATAATAATATTAAAGACCAGAAATAAATAAAATAAGAGGAAAACTACAGTATGAAAAGCCTTTTTGTTGACTAAATTGCTCTTTAGTGTTGGTTTTTCTTGTTTCTTTTTTGTTTTCTTTTTGGTTAAGCGAAGTATAAGTGTAACCTAATTAATAATTTATATATTCTTGTTCTGTTTATTTTGGAGATTATATGTTCTTGGTGTCGTCGTATTATTCAGAGTCGTAATAAAAGTTTTAGTAATGGAGTAAGATTACTATTTATGTATCTCTAAGATTTAAAAGATGTATCCGTGTGTGAGTGTGTGTGTTTGGGGAGAAATAATAGCAGATTTCTATATATAATTGTATCAAGTATGAACTCGGCACTATGTCTTCGTTATCTGCTTAGTTGGATATAGTCTTATAACACTCTAGAAACTACAAAATAAATAGTAAGTAATAGTAAGTGTTCACCTTCGATGTGGCTCGTGTTCTTTTGTTATTTCTTGTTTTGTTTTTGTTTGTTTTTGTTTTTTGCATAATTTCTAATAAATACCGGAGTTAACCCAAGTTTTTGTTGTCTTAATTGTGTGTAGTTTTCATGGGGGTTACAAATGGAATAAACATTGGCCTGCATTTCGGGTGTTTCTCTTCGGACCAATGCAAACATTGTCATTTTATAATAGCTACGTGTGTGTGTTTTGCTGTATTTCCCTGGTAAGAAATACAATCTCGTCTTATCACTGTGTTTGCAAATGGATTTTTCCATACATTTTTCTTGTTTTTGTTTGTCCTGCCAGTAGGGGAAGTCCCGGAAAATAATGAATAACTACCAAAAGTGTTTGCGGCTTGAGCAATCTTTTGTATTTCGCTTACTATTTATAGATATATATATATATATATATATATATATATTATTCTTTTTCGCTTTAAAATTCTGTTATTTTTATATATATTTTGATGTATTTTTTTTTTTTAGCTATTATTTTATGAAAATAATCAGGCTAAACAACTGAAAAAATTGTTAGAATTTCAACCATTTGATATAACAAGAAACAAGTAAACTCGTTTAATGACTAGCTTTTCGTTTTAACTTATTTAAATTGTAAAGAGGAGGCTCCTTTTTGTAATAGTAATTAATTGTCTTAGAGGAGTAAATCTAATAAATATTGAACAATAATTAGCCGAACCAAGGTTCTATATATTTTCCCATATATATGTATATATATTTAAAAGATGTTTGTTCTGCAATTAAAAATAATAACTAAAGGCCTTTGAGAAAACCCCTTTTAACCCTATATTTTCTGTGTAAAATTCTCCCTTTTCTTATTTGAATTTCTAATTTAGATAAGCATTGTTTTTTAATATTTCTCTCGCTTTTCTTTTTGTAATAATTTGTTGTTCGTTTTCTTCCTATATAACGGTTATTATTTGTATGATTATTATCTGATGCTGCTTCTTCTATAACATAGAATATTTAAGAATGGATAAAATGCAGCTATGCTGGAAGTACTAGTAAAATTTAGTATCACAGTATTTTATATAAGATCAACTTTTCTTTATCCATTATATATGCGGTATTACTCAAGTCATTTATGTCGTCACATTATTAGTTTCTTCATTCCATTTGTTATTATTTCAAAAATAAAAACCAAGTAATGCAGGGGGTTGGTTGTTGAAAAAAAAAAACATAAGTAACATATGGAACTCAAGCCAAGTCTTCGAAGGGGAAATACTTACAGGTGAGTAAGTTGAAACCAAAAAAAATCCAGAGAAATTTTTGATAATACCAGATACATTTTCTGTGGCAAGATCTACATATACTCTAGCAATTCTTTAAAGAATTCGAGAAAGAAAAAGTCCGATATGATATATCGACAAAAATATATAAAAATATCATATCGAAATTGTGGCAAATTTTAATATATCAAAAATTTTCGCACTTTCATTTATCGATATTATAGAAAATTATCCATATGACGCTCAATATGAAATCGAAATTGTGGTAAACTTTGATATATCGAATTTTTATATATCGAAAACTTGGGAATTTAACTTTCATATATCGATATAATGGAAAATGATCCATTTGATGTTCTCTCTCTTTTTATTCCTCCAAAATATACCGATATAAACTTTAAAATTTCTACATACGCGTCAAATAATTTGTAAATATATAGGTTTTTTTTATTCATATGTTTAAAAACCAAGCGGGAAATGTTCTATGGAGTATATCGAGTTCTATCAAAAACTAGGATAGGATGATGCTGCTAATTTACGAGAAAGGATAGTTAGTTATTTAGATAAAGATGACACTACAAGCTGCGGACTGTAAACTAATCTATTCGGTTGCCTTCTAATTATCATAAAGAAATCTACATAAATCGTTAATTGATGAAATACCTTGAAAACGGTTTGGAAAGCCTAGGTTGTTATATATTATATGTATGTCTATATGATTTTGAAGAAAGTGGAAAGTACGTATGCAGATTCACCCTAAAGTCTACTTTTGATATTATTTATTATTATAAAGCGTGACTTTGTAAGGTTGTGTTATTAGTTGTTGTTGTTATTATTATTGTTATTTTTATGTCCTTGCAAATAGCATTACTTAACGACATACAATTGCTTAATTGTTATTGTTATTTCTTGGTTTTTTTTTACTTTAAAGATTTTCCATACGTTCCAAAATTGTTTTCTTTTGTTTCTTTTTCGTAACAGTAATTACCACACATTCCTCTCCTTCTCGTTAATCTCGTTAAATAGGCACAAACAGAAGAAATCTAATGAAAGCCCACCTTCATATTTATTTTCTTTGTTAAATCTAAGCAGTGTAGCTAAGGCGTATATATATATATTAAATATATTTATTTTTCATTTCATTTATTATTACTTTTTTTGTAACGAATTTGTTTAAAGAACGAATCGAGGGAAAAGGTAACCAAGGTTGGGGGGATATGGAAGAATCCGTTTTGATATCAACAAAAAACGCCATAATACTCCTTTACTCAGTTCCAGCATAAAGACTACATTCTATTCTATAAATATTCTAGAGCCGTTTTTAATGGTTCGAGCATTAGCATCTTTGTGCTTGTTGCTGTTGTTCTTGTTCTTGTTGTTGTTGTTCTTGTTGTTACTGTTGCATTGTTGTTGTTGTTGGGAATACAAGGTTGGCAGGTGATTATAATAAATATTATTACATTTAACTCGCTGTTTTTGCGAAAAAGAATTGTTCTTTTCTTGTCTAAAAACTATGTCTTCTAACTCTATTAATTGCTTGCCGTTACTTTTGTCTTTTTTTATATAATAATTATAAATATTATATAGTAGTATCGCTGAATGCAGTCATTCGACAAGCCCGAACTCGTCTTGTTCGATTGGTTTCTTTAGCCAGCTGCCAAGGTCCTCGCGCTTAAAGGCCGAAAATAATTCTAGTTTCGCCGTCTGCAAACAAAAACAAATTAATAATTAAATATAAATGAATATAAAATAAATAAACATTTCACCTGATAGTCCTTAACATTCGCCTTGGTCTGACCATAATCCGTTGTGACCTTGCGTATCGGTATACCCGGCAGATTCTTCATGAGAAATCCATATTTCACAAAGAATGCCTGCTTGGTGATCCGCGACACTTGGCCACCAATGGTGCGGCCCGTCAGAGAGTTGACCACCTCCAGTTCGGTGTCACCGATGGTCCAATTAATGCCAAAATTCGGAGCCTTGGCCTGATTTCGCGGCTCCGCCGAGGTGACCAAAGCCAGACGCGGCTTATTCAAATGATACGGCGGCGGCAGACCCTGAATGGACTTCTCAATACGACCGCAGACGGCACGATACATATGCTCCGGATGCAACAGGCTGCCCAGGACGATCGAGTGCAGGTATACGGGCTCAATAATGGAAGACAGCAAGGAACCTTGTATGCCCACGATGTTCCAGCGAGCGATTTTGTCCGAACAGGACATGGTTAGCAGGCGTTGTCCCTGAAGAGAAACAGATTATATATCTTAAAATTCATAGGGTTTATAATTAGTAATTATATTACCTGCAATACCCCATCCCAGGTCTGTATGCCATCGCTGCTTTTTACTGGTATTGTGCCCTCTCCGGATTCTATTTTGGTGCGCAATTGGCCACGGGCTTTTCTGTTTTGTTTTGTTTTTTTGTGTGTTTAATGGAAATCGCGCGGCATTTGCAAGAAAATATATGGGGACATGAGAAAATATATATCATAATTATTTGCCTGATCGAAACGGTAGAGTTTCGGGTACATGCCAAGAGGGGAGAAACAAAACTTGATCCTTTCAACTTGACTGGTTTCTTTTTTGTTCTCTCTTCCTCTCTAAATGAAATATATATTATATATATATATATATGGTATATATATTATATTTTCAATTAAATAATTTCTTATTCATTTTTCAAATTAAATTTAAATCTGTTGTTGTCCTGAAAATGATTTTCTTTTCTATATATTTTATAAATCCTGACTTGACTGAAATTCGTACAACTTCTTTATATATAAATTATTTGTGTATTGTTTAAGGTTATTCGATTTGGGGAGTCTATGTATTATTTATGGTTTTTTTTTTTTTATGCAGACAGACATTTGGGAAAGACTTGGGAATGCATCTATATGTCTTTGATATCTTACATGCTATTTACTTTTGACTATTGTTTAGCGAAAAGTGTGTATTGCTTTTGAAAAATAATATATATTATTTTAGTGAAGAAAAACCATTTAAATATCTTCTTAATATATTTTCAACTAATCAAATCATGCTGAAAAAATATCGAACATTTTCATCAAAAATCGATTTAGAATCGATTAACATCAATGTTTTTCCAGCTTTAAGGCAGAAGTATGGCATTTAAAATTTAAATTTACTTTTTAACATTTTAAAATGTAATCTTCGATTAAAAAAAATGACGTTTAAATTTAATTTTTAAATTTGAAAGATTAATTTTCGGGTTAAAAAAAAAATAAAGACAAGGCTTAAAATTATTTTAAAGCCTTTTAAATATATTTGTGAGCTATTTTAGGCATACAAATAATAGGTACTTCAGGTTTTTAAATATATTTAAGCTCGTTAAAAGATTGCTATTGACCTTAAATTCTAAACATACAGTGGGGCCAGCATATACTTTGCAAAGGCAAAAGTCATCTGGAAAAAATTCACAAAAAATAAATAGTAAAAATAATAAATAAAGAAATAACGCTGCTAACTGATCTGGCTGAAGGTAAACGTTTATATATCTTTTCTGAATTTAAAATTTAAACGCATAAAATTTATAAACAGATTTTTAAAAGGTTTAAGGAGCTTCCAATATATATATATATATTTATATTATTTTATATCTTATTTATGTATATATTTTAAATAAACAATAAAAACCCGCTTTCTCTTCAACGCTTTTGCCTGCAATGTACAAGCCAAGCTGCCTACAAGTTCTATAAAAGCTGATATAGGTATATAACTAATACTAAAATATATAAGAATTTATTTCTTATTAAGAATTTAATTATATAAAAACAAAAAATCTTCAAGATGCTTAACGCCAGACGATTTTTGCCAAAAACGACTCATGAAGCCTACAAATTATATAGGCACGCAACTGTATGTATATATATATAGATACATATATATTGGAAAACATATATATGTATAAATATATATAAATATTTATATAATATAAAAAAAATATACGATAACTATAAAAGGTACCAAAAACATATAAACAATTGGTTTCTTTTTTGTCTAAATTTGTCAGAACTTTTCTTTTCCGGGAGAGTGTAAATAATTAACATAATATAAAACTATTGTTGTTGATGTTATTCATTTGTTGTTGTTCTTGTTGTTGTTGTTGTAATAATAAAGTAGCAAGTATTTATAAAATATCGGTAGTACCAACCTATTTGGATGTTTATCAACACCTGTGTCGTTTTCGTGAGGACTAAATATCCGTGCATCCCCACAAGGTGCTGTATTTATATACAAATGGAAATGTACCCCGGATTTTAGTTTATAAGGGTATTGCCCATCAGTATTCCTCACGAAAATCGACTGATATGCTGTGGCTAAATTTAAGAGAAAATTGAATAAGAGTAATCAAATTTTAAATTAAAGTAAAATTATATAGATTTGTGTTTTTTTTTTTTTTTGTTTTTTTTTTTTTTGCATTCTTTCTTTTCACTAATACACAAGTATATATGAAAAGAAGTACGACCACAAAGCAAATACAAATACAAAGCAGAACGGGCGAGGGGCGGAAAGCAAAAAGCCAATAATTAATAACAAAAAAAATAAATAAAATACATTAAAATTGTATCCTAAAAGTAATAATATCGATATATCAATCAAGTATTATTATTTGGTTTAAAATCCATTTCATGTTGGATATAACGGACCAATATATTGGAAAAGTTACAAATTAATCAAGTTTTTCTGTATATATTTCAATAAATAGAAATATTTTGGATATTTTCTATAATATATCAAACTTTGTATATTCACTTATTTAGGGGAAAGCTTAATCTTCACATTTCCAAAATAATAAAAGTCCTTTCTACGTTTAAATATTTGTTAAGAAACAGCCAAAAAATACAGTTTCACATAATTTCGATGCCTTCAAGTGGCTAAAAATTAAAAAAAATATATATCGATATGAAAATAGTAGTTTTTCATAGAGTAAAAGCCTAGTAAGAAGGGATAGCCTTCCCTTAATTTGATTATTAAAACGGACAACCCTATATATTAGCAAGGAAAAATAATAAATAGAACAAAATAATGTTACTGGGTAGCTCAATCAATAACTCCGCAAGGTTCTAATATTTATGTTTCTAAATTACTAAATTAAATTAAATATATTTTACCATACTTAGTTTTTATTTATAGCCATAACTTAGCATTAGCAACAAACAACTATACCCTGATTGCACTGAAGATCCAACTGGGCATATAAGTACTTGAGAAGACAACGTCTGGAGACTATTTCGGCATGAGAATCATTTAAGACAGCACCGTTCACACTCATATGCTCCCCGCTGACGCACTTGGTGCCCGTTGAAACTGAGATAACCTAGAGAGGAGCATATAATAGTATGTAATGTAATGATAAGCAATTAACTTGCACTTACTTTGGCTTCACAAAAATTCATGTTTTCAGTCATTACAATGCCCGCTAATACCTTTCGCCGCGAGTATGCCTCCTGGCCCTTGATTACCTCCATGAATTTCTCCAAGACCAGCCGCCCGATCGTATCGGCATGGATCTGTGGCAGCTCCATGGACGAGGACTTGTCGTCGATGGGCAGGGGCACGTTCTTTTGCGGCACAACCATGGGGCTGTACGAGATGTTGCACAGCGAAGCCAAAGCTGCCTTGGCCGCGGCATTCTTGGCCAGTTTCTTTGAAGGGCCTTCAAGAAAACAAAAAAAAGCGGTTATGACACTGTCTTAAAAATTTGTTTATTAACTAAATCTTAATGCTAAAAATAGAAAATAAATAACAAAATAAATCAAGAAAAAATAATAAAAAATAAATAAAATTATAAAATAAAAATAAATAATAAAATAAAAATAAATAATAAAATAAAAATAAATAATAAAATAAAATAAAGATAAATAAAAAAATAAATAGAAAATAAAAAATTTTAAAAAAATATAAAAAATTGGCTATAACAATGGTCGAAATTCTGCGTTGTTTTATATTTTTATTTATTGTTTTCTATTTATTTTATATTTTTTTTTCTATTTATTTTATATTTTTTTTTCTATTTATTTTCTTTTTTTCTATTTATTTAATTTTTTTTTATTTATTTATTTTTTTTTTTCTATTTGTTTTATTTAATTATTTTTTTTTCTATTTATTTTTTGATTTATTTTATTTTATTATTTTATTTGATTTGTTTTTTATTCACTATTTTTTGGCCCTAAACCTCCAATAAGAACTCTAATTAATACAACTTTTAAATGCAGTGTCATACCCGCATAATTAATAGACTTACCTGTTCCATCGAATTTCTTTTCATTTATGGTCACAGTCATCTTGAAACGACAATTATTCTGAGCACCGTCGATATTATTGCATTCGAAATTAACGTCATTGAAGAGCTCGTAGAGCAGCATGACCGGTCCCTTGTCTGGCACCTTCTTCTGGCCGTCCACAGCAATGGCACTCTTGCTCACATCTGGCAAAAACACACAAAATCAGAAGAGAATTATGGTTGATTGTTTCGTTATTGCTGAGATGCGGCTCTTAACCATCTATAATTATGTTCTCTTCAACCATACAGCATTATTATTATTATGATTATTATTGTTTTTTTATTGGAAGATAAATGCAAGGAAAAACATGTGGAATTAAATAATGCAAGTAGCGAATAAATTAATATTAATAATACAAAAATTTTGAAAATAAGAGAATTATCTAATGAAATGTTTTAAAGAAATATATTTTATATAATAGGTAGTAAAACTGTTATATATTTTTTGGATGGACAAAACTTACACATTACAGGATTACAAGGGGGGGAATACCAAAAATAAAGCAAAACTGTCAGACTAAATTAATTGCAAAAGCAACAAAAAAACAGAAAAATTAAAAAAAAATCGAAGTGTTAAAAAAAACCTGAAAACAGTTTTTTGTTAAAAAATATTCTAATATTTTGGTAAACAAAAATAAGAAAATTAAAAAATATATAATACCTATACATACAATCAAGAGGATATGTGCTTATAATATACCACTTAGAAAATATTTAAAAATTTTTTAAATAGAAATTTTAAATATATTTCGGTCATTAAATTACGTTATTAAATGTAGTCTTTAAAATATAAAAAAAAAATATATATATATAAGACTCTGGCTTAATTTTAAAAGATATCTACTTTTAAATCCTTCTAAACACAAACCACAATAACTTTAATTTTCCCAAAAAAAAAAATTAATTAAATAAATTTATAATTAAAAAAGAAAGCAAACCCTCTGCTAACATTATTAAGACAGATTTCTTGAAGTAAATGTAAAGATTGTTATTCATTGAAATCCCTTAGTAAAAATTATGATTAACTAATAAAATTAAAAGATATTCAAAAACAAAAAGGAAAGTAAGGAAAACGAAAAATTTCACTAATACTTGCTCTGACTCATGCAAAACATTTGTAGACGCAACGTGGGTTGTTCAAGCGAGGTAAGGTTGGATTTCTTTTCAGTCAACATCAACGTCTCAATGTGTTCGACCAATTTTTGATTGGATAAATTTTCACTACCATTCTCAAGATGTTCATCGCTGGTAAAGTCCAGGTTGCCCGATGGCTTTAATGGCGACAGTACAGCTCCATCCTTGAACTGTATAAAGCTTCGTAGTGCGGTGGCAGCTGCTTCGATGCGTGCCACTTTTTTACTGCGTCCCTGGCCCAAATATTTCTGTCCATCGACCTGTGAATAGATAACAAAATATATGCAAAACAATATTAACAATATTTAAGTTTCCCTCATATGGGGTTTTTGGGGTTACATTTAGGGTTTCACATATCGATTTATGACCCACGCTAAACAGATGCTAATATAAAACAACCTAAACGATTGTCTTTTTCGGTCTAAAGTGTACTAGTTGCTTGATATGCCATCTTAACGTCTAGCTGTCATGCACTTTTTTATTGCCCACTCACCCCCCTTACTTATCGATCTATTGATATGTCATTTGGATGGGCTCGCGTGGAATATATATATACGAAATGATGCCATAAACGAAATAGTTTTGAATATCAAGTGATTTTCATAAATAATGCATACAAACAGCAAACATATGTAAATGATAAACTATTTATATCGATTGTATATAAAAAGTCACCTATTAAGGGCCAGAACTTGTTGGGAATTTTAGTGTGAAACCGCAAAAGAAAGAGGTGCCGATTGAGAGGATCTTTTGATTCCCATTCTTTTCGAAACATACCATTAAATCAAATCAAATATATCAAATATATGTGCATAACTCACCTCAACGGATATCGTAAATAAGGGTGCGTGCACCGGACCAGTCTGTGACTCCAATTTGTAAATCAGTCCATGTCTTAACTCATTTAGCATTGCTACTGTATTCTTCGGCTGTGGTATGCGTTCCTTGCTTGTTTTCTTTTTTGGCGGAACTGTGGAAAGTTCAGAAATATACGTAGTAATCATAATTATAAATGTGGTTTATATATAAACTGGGAGTTTCGGGACTTACCAGCATATTTTGGCATATCATAACGCCGTTTTTGTGGCGATTTTCGGTTATAGCCATTCATGTTGATTTCAGATGGTGCTGTTACCGGCTATATGGATATTGTATATATTAATAATAATTAATACAATTACATTTTTTATTTAAATTTATTAAATTTATTTCCAGGATGTTGATTTTTGAGACAATCAAAGGACATGTACAGTACAACAACAAAGCATTCACAACTTTCCTTTTAAGGACCTGTTTTTTTATGTGGATGTATGTATGTTTTTATTAGAGATTGAGAGATAATCGGTTTAAAATCAATTTTTTTATACAAAAGTATATTGATAATTTATATTTTCTTATTTATTGAAAAAGAAAATCAACTTTGAATATTTTCTTAATTCGATTATTTATTTATTAGATGAAAAAACATCGATTTTTATCGATTTTTGCATAGAAAAGATATCGAAAAGGGATTTTTTTGTATTATTTTAGTTAAGAAGCAGACTTAATAATACTTCTTACTTAATTTATTTAATTATTTTTTTTAATAATATTAAAATTGTTGTATTTTAATTTATTTTCAATTATTTCTACATACATACAAACACACAATATTAGTTTTTAGTCACGATTACGGCACAACAACATCAATACTATATGTATATTATATAGACAGTTATAACAAGACGATTTTACTATTAGCGTAACATAAAAAAAAAACTGTAACTGTAAGAGAAAATTACTATATCCTGTATCTGAGGCCTATATTTTCACATTACAAAGTATATGTTTTATGCTCTGTATCTGTTTACATATATAACTCCTATTTTGGACTGAGTTGGAAACGTGTCTACTTGGCTTTTTTCCCCTGCTTTTCATCAGTTTGTCACCATTATTTCATGTTACTTACATCGTAAGCCATATATGAGGAACGCATAATACGAGGTTTAAAATAAAAGCGTGACCTATAGCTAGCAAAGCTTGAAAATTGCTGTTGCTGTCGTTGATAATAAATGGAGCTCTTGGCTACACGCATGCCATTATGATGATGGTAATGTTGTTGGTAGTGAAAGGATTTATGCCACCCTCTCTGCCTTGGCTTGTATGATGATACAGGATACATTTTGGCCTATTCTATTCAATATATTCTCTATGGTCGAGATAAAACTAGGACCGAGAACCGACGACCGAATATCGTGTTCAACTTAGCGACGACTGATGATGATTTTCGAGTTTCCCGGCTAAGCACTGACATTTAACTGACAACGACAAAAGCAATCTGCGGCTAATTTTATAGAAGGAACTGAAATTATGAAGAAAAAAAAAAAAAAAAAAAAAAGAGATACATGTGTATAACACACATGCTGGTACGTGTATAGATAATTTGCACGACTAGCCCTGTGCATTTCAAGAAGCTCGATATTTATATACCCCTTTAAAGGAAGGAATATTATGGCTTTAAAATCCTTAAGAATGCTAAACAAAATGTGTGTTAAAATGTAAATTAAAGCCTCATGAATGAAATAATTTAATTAACTGATATTTTATGGATTTTTCTCAGCGGTAAAGGCTAATAATCAACCCAAAGAAAATTCTGCAATTTATAATTTGATTATTATTGTTACAGTGTGCGCGGCGCTTGTGTCGTGCAAATTTTCTGAGGCCAAGCTGATGCTGATGCTTTGGTGCTGATAAAAGCACAACTTTTGCTAGAATTGCCGACGCTAAAGAAGACAGATCGGAGATTTGTAGAATTAATGAAAGGTCGAAACGAAATTACATCAAAATTTGGATGCCGGTGGAGCGGTAATTGCTGCAGCAGCTGCAGCACCACAAACTCAGAGATGCATGAATTGCATTTGCGTATCAAAATTTGCAGTAATCAACGACACAGCATTTTTAAATAAATACAACTGTGTGTATATGTGTAAATTCTATACTTCGGGGTATACATTTTCAAATATCTCTATCTGAAGAAAATATATTTTTGGTCCCAACTTTAGTTCAAATGGAATGAGCTTGGTATATGTGAGGCTCTTGCCATACCAAGATATTAGTTTCATAAAAAAAAACCCGTGTGAACAACTTAAGAAAATTTGTAACTAATTTACAAGCAAAAATATTAAAATTAAAATTTAGGCATGCCAACATTGAGACTAAAGCTAAATGTGAATGGGAATTATTTTTTATATATTTAAAAAATTCAGGAAATGCATGTGCAATCATTATCAATGTGAATCGATTTTTAAACGATTGTGTAATCGATTTTTTCTTTAAAGCAAATCAAAACTTGTTAGGCTCGAGACTTCCTCTTAAAATTGTTTTGTTTTTTGCATTTTGAATTCATTGCAACATATTTTTATATAACAACACACCTGTGTTTCGAGTGTCATTCGTGTCGGACGGACATTTGAGGGCACAAATTCGAAAAGTTTAATATAATCAAGATCAGTATTTGTGCATTAATACAAACTAAAAAATGCATGGTTATTAATTAGAATAATCTAATAATTATATTTATTAATTCATTAATTTCTATTTAGTCTACGCATAAGCCAGAATAATTGAAGGATTTAAGAATAATCATAAAAAATAGACTTGTAAAAGTTTAAGTTTCAAAAAACATAATACAAATATAGGTCCTGAGGTGTTCTAGGTCGACATATAAAAATATGATCTATGAAATCAATCTATACATGTCTGATTTTATAACAAATGTATGTCAAATAATAGATTTTATTAATAATTCTTAAATATTTCAGTTTCTATTTGTAAATAAAACCTTTGATCTTGATTTAGCTTTATTCAAATAAGAAAACTCCTTAGCTTAGACACCCCTGGTCAATGTACAGACGTAACTATAGTACATAAACAATTAAGAAAGCAACACAATTTTTGAAATAAATGAAACCTTAACCCAAGCTTGACTGAAGAGACATGCAGTGCGCTTATATAATGCGATAGAAGATAGAAAATTCAAATATGCAGAAAATTCACAAAAATGCACATGCAAAAATATATAAACAAGGCAAGGAAAAATTGACTATTTAATGACGTTTTTCGTCTACTTACATGCTGGAGAGAATTGTTATTTGCGCTGTTTAACATGACTTTGGATACGAATTTCACTTTTATGTATTTATATAATGTCTTTTGCTCAAATCTGTTGTGCTAATTTTTGATTGTGATTTCAAATTATGTCGATGAGATAACACCAATTTATTTTATTAATTGTAAACTCCAAAACTCCGATTTAAAATAAAAAAAAAATATATATATATATATATATATATCAAACTTAAGCAGTTTCAAGAACAAAATAAATGCTAATTACTAGTTATTAATCAATTAAATATACAATATACAATATACGAGACAATTTCTGGTTTGAAGAGGGGAAAGCCTAACTGCGAGAATATTCTTTTCTAGAATTGTTTGATTAAAGAAACGCTAACTATAGCTTACAAGTATGCAAAAGTCAAGAGAATATTTTCATTTCATGTAATAACTGAATTTTACACAAGTCAAAACGGGAAAACCAAAACAAAAACGTTTATTTTACACGCAAAATGTATAGTTTCGATAAAGCTGCCTTGACTTTTCAATTTGGCATCACTCCGACTAGCCGGAATCGTGTTACTTTTTTTATTTTGTGTTTTTGTTTTTTAACAACATTGTTGTATGTTCCCACACAGAAAAATACACATGTATGTATTGTATGTTGTCTTGCATGTTTTTAGTTACATGATTTAATCGATTTTCATACACTCACTCTCGGGTATTATGGCCTATAGCATATACTATAGCTATAGTTAGCCAAATACTTTGTCAGCACAATTAGGTAATTAGACATTACATACACGTATGTATGTACATATGTACATTGTCAAAATTCACGCCTTTTGGCAAAATGTAAAATCAGACTCGATGTCACCTTTTTGTTTTTTATTTACCGCAATTGCACATTTTCGACAAAGATACATATGTACGTATGTAGGTATGTGTATGTGTGCTCTGGGCACGACCCTATTGAGTGGGTTACAAAGCCAGAGCAGGGAGGAGTGAGAGAGAGAGAGTATGCATGCGTATGCTGCCAAGAAAGCGAATCGGAAAAGCACCACTCACTGCAATGCAGCAGCAGCAGCAGCGGCAACGAAGGCGATGCAAAGTGAAGGAAAACCTTTTCCTCTTCCATGTGTGTGGGGCGGGGGACGGTACCTCGTAATGGGTTACGTCGCACTTTTCCACACACACACACACACTCATACACAGGCAGGGGGCCGGAAAACTGCACCAAAAGGTGGGATTTTCGAATGGTCCACTCCCCCCAGCTTTTCCTTAGTGGTCAGCATCAGTTTACATGCGAGGGATGTCATGTAATGTAAATAAAGAGAGTATGTCCGTCGCATGTCAAGTTATTCTTTCGCATTATCGCAATATTTATCAACTGCTCCTCCTGCTGTTTGTCCCGCGTATTTGCATCTCGTTCGCCCTTTTATTTGCATTAATGCCCAAAATACAAAGATAAAATACATACATACACTTTGGCTTCGCATGTATGTGCACACACATGCATACTCTAGTGTGAGTGTGTGTGTGTTGGTTGTGCCAATGGTTTTGTTCTTTTTGCTACTGCATACCTTTTTTTGCGTTTGCTTTTGCTTTGGGAACGAGCTCTAATTATTGATTTTTACTTCGCTGTATCGGTAGTGTTTTTTTTTGCATTTAACAAGCCAGAAAATATATTGTATGTACGTTCATCTTGCTCTCTCTCTTAATGTTATTTATTATCGCCGGAGGAAGAGGGGGGGATTCGGATTCGCCGCCACTGCTATTGTTTGGAGACCCGTGTGTTATTTTGTTTAATTCGGAGCGGGCACTTCGAGATATAAAAATGAATGAAGCGCACGCACACACACAGCACACAGACACACACAGCCCTGCCGCCGTCCGAGCCCTTGCAGAAATAAACAAATCAACTTTGTTTCCTTTGATCCACGGCGCTATATCCTCGATTGCGTTAGGGGATAGCGGAGAAATACAATCGCGGTGCACTACTTAATATTACTGATTGGCTCGTAGAAAAAAAATAACAATTAGTTCACGGCGTTAGCGACTTTCAGATGTTTGGATACAGTGTTGCCAGATAACGAATTTGGCTTTCCCCCTAAAAAAAAACTCCCAGTAAAATCTACGCTTTCGCGGTTTTTGGGCACACTAAAACGCCGAGGGCCCTCATGGCAGCGCCAGTTATCGATTTCCCACCAGTGCTGCCAGATTATCCACAGCAAAAACCGTTAAATTTAAAAAAACACTAATTAGAAAGATTTGTAATTAATGAAAAAATTCAGTTAATTTTACGTAAGGTAACTATATAAAAGCACATATGCACAAACACTCATACACATGTGCTCGCCACTGATATACCCAAGGCCGGCGGCGTCACTTAATTCTGGAAATGTTAGAACCAGTTGAGAATTACAAGTGCACACGTGTGAGATTTTTGGCAATACAAATTTTAGGGCGAATTCGCCAAGATTTTTATGAAAACAACAACAAAAAAGTGCAATTCGCCCTTAAATTAAGAAAAGAATTTAAAGTAATCGCCCTAAATTTAAAAAATATAAATATTAACTCTCAAAAAAATATGATTTATTATTTTTTATTATTTTTATTTCTAAAAAAATGATATTTATTGATTTTTGCTTTGGTTTTAACGTGTCTTGGCCTAATTTTTTCTTAATATTAGAAAAAATTGTAGAAATTTCTTAAATACTTTAATAAAATTAACCCTAAAAAATAATAATTACAATTTCTTAATTTTAAATCATTTCTAGAAATTTTCTTAGTTTTATGGCGAATTTTCTTAAATCAAGAAAAATATTTTTATGAGTGTGGTAATGGTACTAATCTCGCCAGATATTTTATATATCTTTTACAGGTGTTTTTTACACAAGTAGTATCTGTGAGATAAGCCCAGCGACTCGTGGATACAAGAAAAAGAATCCATGAATGGTCAACGCATGGTGTGCGCCATGAAGCCCCCACACACCTGTAACTTATCGTTGCTTTCTATACATTTATTTATTATTTATTATTTATGCTTTCTCAGTGGAAGATAGTGGCTGCGTTGTAGGTGGAAAAATGCAGCCAGCGAGTGCCAGCGATAAGAAGACAAACACTTCTCGCTCTGAGCCACTATAAAGCGATGGAATACCACCATGGAGACCAGCACAAACCCACCGAGATGCAGTCAAGAGTCATCATCATTCTCCACACTCTGGTTGTGATCCTCTGGCTGGGAGCAGGAGAAACGGCTATCAGCAAGTCCTCGCCGCTGGCCAATTGGCGTTTCAGTGATCCGCACTACACCAGCAATCAGTATGCTAAGATCCTGGGCGAATCTGGCCTGGGACATGATCCCGATGACAAGGATAAGATGAATGTGGGCATCAATCTCAATCCGGAACACCTGCAGATTCAGTATGTGGACTATCAGCCGCAGTGTCAGGCTGGGGGAGTGCCCGTCTGTGCCACCAATGGCACTGATAGCTTCTATTTCGAGAACGATTGTCGTCTGGAGGCGCACAACATGAAGATGTTGTTTCAGTACGGCACAGGTGAGTCAGGAGGAGAAGGAGGGGAAGTCTCTCTCCGGGAAATGCTTTATCTGATCTTTCTCTCTTTTTGCAGAACTGGAGCCCACGGAGATGGAGCGCTGCCTGCCCAGCTGCCAGACCATGAAGTGTACTCCAGTAGAGCGGCCAGTTTGTGCGCTGGCCGAGATCGGGGGTGCAGTGCCGCAGACCTTTGCCAATGAGTGCGAGATGCGTCAAAGCGAGTGTCACACAAAGCAGGGTTTGTTTAGAAATATAATTAAAATTTAATTTATTTATATTATTAATCCTAATCCTTCTCCCTTCCAGTCCTGCGAATCCTTCACCAGGGTCCCTGCCATCCACCCACCAGAAGTCTGCGTAAAAAGAAGCAGCGTAGGAGCAAGAAAAAGTCCCTGAAATCCTCCTCGAAGCTAAGCAGTCAGCCCAGGAAGGTCTACTACCTGATGGTCACTTCTCCTACTCCTTCTTCTCCTACTCTTCCTCCAGCTCCAGCTCCTCGTAACACTGCCACCACCACATCGCCAAAACTGATCAACAACAATAAGCGTTGGCTTGGAAGGCCACCAAGGATTACCACCACGCCCAGATCGTTGCCCACTAGGTTGACCAGCACCAGTCCCTCGCCCATGCAGTTTCAGCAACTGAGAGGTCTGGCCAATCCCATGGTCTCCGTTTCCCGGGCTGTCGATGCCTACAATGTGTACAACATACCCGATGTGGGTCAGGATTATGGTGAGATCACCGACTCCTCGCTGTCGCTCTACCTGCCGGGAGTAGGTAGGGTCACAGAGGCGTATACCACCAGCAGGAGCAGTAGCACCACCACGAGGGGAATCACTCTGGGAACCACTCTTTCACCAAGTATTAAAAGCACCACAACTACCACTACCACCACACCGAAACCCCTGTTGACCACCACCAAACGTCGGGTGCTGATCATGGTGGAACCCATGGCCACCACTGTGAAGCCCTTGCTGCCCAGCACCCAAGCGTCAATGGAGAAGCAAAGCACAGTGGCAGACCTTGAGGCGGTTACCCTTGGAGCAAGTACCACCACCCAGGAGTCGACGACCAAGAGAAAGACCACTTGAGCATCGCAGAAGCGGCCTTATTTATATAGATAAATAGCGAATAAATATTTTAATTAATTCAAAAAGAACAAGAAAGTTCGGGAAAATTGGGGAAGTATCTATAAGCCATGCACGAAGATCGATCATAACTCAGCCAAAAATGCATTAAATTCAATTTGGAAAACAATTTTGTGTTAGTTTTTAATAGGTTAATAAATATGCATACTAAATTTAATATTAAAAAAAATTAAAAATTTGATAAATTTTCGGAAAATTTAACGATGTAACCCCTCATCAAATTTTCAAAAAATGGGTCAAAATTAGTTTTCCTCCGGACTTCGCTTAAACGATTCGCCTCTTAATGCTGATCAAGAATATATATGATTTGTAGGGTCGGAAATGACTCCTTCACTTAAAAAAATGTTATTTTGTATTATAAAACCTAATTTTTTATATTTAAAAATATCGTAACTCGGCCAAAAATGCATTAATTTTAAATCGGAAAACTGTTCTGTGTTAGTTTTTATGAGGTTTATAAATCTGCATACTTAGTTAAAAAAAAAAATTTTAGGTCAAAAATTGCAAATTTTAATGATGTTACCCCTTATCAAATTTTCAAAAAATGGCTCAAAAATTGTTTATCTCCAGACATGGCTAGATCGACTCGGCTGTTAATGCTGATCAAGAATATATATGATTTATGGGGTCGGAAACGACTCCTTCACTGTGTTTCAAGCTTCTTACTAAAATAATAATACCCTGAAAGCTTATAATAAGTAAGAAAGAAATTACAAGAAAATATATATATTTTTGCATTTTGCACGAAATTTCATGGATACACACATATATTTATACATATATATATACATTAAATTATTTAAAATTTATATATATATATTTAATTAAGTTTATATCTTTTTTTTTAAACAAACATCAATTGTTCATCTCCAGTTCCAATTAAATTATATAAATATATAATAATTATATATATAATTTATTTATTTAAAATATATAATTATTATAATATACCTATAAATTATATGCTTTAATTAGAACAGAAAATAATTTAATTGAAAATTGTTTTTTGAAAAAAAACCTAAAAAACCTTGGAAATTTGTTAACTCTAAATTTCTAAAAAGTAAAACGCAATATTGAAATGTTTTTTATGAACTTTTGTTTATTTTTTTGTTTTTTTTTTCGATTTTCTTTGTTTTTTGTTACTTGTTTTTTGTTGTTTTTCGTTTTCTTGTGTTTTTTTTTTAGTTTTTATATTCAATTTTTTGTTTGTTTCATTAATACTAAATCTGTGTGTGTGTTGTGTGTGTGTACGCATTAAAGGTAAAATATGTTTTGTTATCAATGTTTTCAATGGTTTTCCATTTTCTCTTTTGCTTGCTGTTACATAACTGCTACCTTCCTCCTCCTTTTATTATTCCTTTTATTATTAATTATGGGCTTACTAAAAAGTGTGTTTTTTTTATTATATATATGTATATATATATGTGTATATATATTTATATATTTGTATCTGTAGGCTAAGAATGCTACGTAGGGGGGGAGAGAGTTACAGCTAGAGTCATGTGTAAATGTTAGGCGATCCCAAAAATGTTTGTCCCGCCAGCTCCTGCTCGGCTGCAATTAATAATAATTAATAATCACTAATTATTAATTATTATTTGTTTATTATTAGCGGTAGGCGCTTAAGGCTAAGGATCGTTTACTTTGTTTTTATATAGAAAAAGTGATTTTTTTAGTTGTTTTGTTTTTTTGCTATATGTTACATGCTGTCATAACGCCTAAGGGTTTTATGACACTGCGACAGACTTGTGTCATAACGCCCAAAGGGACACATTGTTTTGTTTTTTATTTTTTTTTAGGTACAACAAAAGTACAACAATTAATTGCTAATTAATGCCAAAGAAAAACGCATCCTTTGCTCGAGAGTTTGGGCACTTTTGATCAAAAATTGGACTCGAACTGGCTCGTTAAAATATAATATTTATTATATTATATTATATTTCTATTTAATGGTGTGTTTGGTTTTCTTTAATTAAAAACTTCGTTTGTTTTTTGTTTGTTTTCAAATCGTTTTTTTTTTTAATGTATTTTGTATTTAGTTTTTCTCAAGTTTTATTTTGCTTTCGTACATATTTCTCTCTCACTGAATTAAATGCTAAAATTAAGTATAGAAAAAAAAAGGTATCTCTTTCTTGTATATATATATATATATATATGTATATGTGGTATTTTCTGATGTATGCTTCTTCTGTTTATATACTATATATACTATATATATTTAGGGTTTATTTTGTTATAATATATAATTCCTTCCTACTCTCCTCACACGCCCACTCTCTCTCTTCTCTCTTCTCTCTCTTCTCTCTAATTTACACAAAACGAAACGAACCTTGCCAGCGACAATATAACAACTGAGGGGGAGAATAAATAGGGGAAGACTTTACTATATACAAGAATTAATTGGAATCCTGTCGTTAGCTTTCACATAGATAGTTGCTAGCATAATTCCCACTACTCCTTCCCCTCAAATGGAGCTATATTTACACACACAGAGGACACACACTTGGGAGGCTGGATAGATGGAATGGAAAGTGAGGCTGAGACTTTGGAAGACAATGCAACAGACAGACTGGACTGAACTGGACTGGACTGGGGGACTAGGAGGCTCCCACATTATATAGCTTACTGAATGAATTGTCACTGCAATTTGTTGTTGTTGTTGTTGGAAGGAAGGTTCTCTCAGGGAAAAGAAATTATAAATTATTTGCTGTTTTTATTTGTTTTTTATCTTCCGTTTTTATTACATCTTTTCTCTTTTCTTGTTCCTTTTCTTGTTTGGTTTTTTCTTTTTTTAAATTAGGTTTTTGTTTTGAAATTTTTAATTTATTATATAATTTTTTACCGGGACTGCATCGTCGTTACATACAAAAAATTTCGTTTCTACTTAATAACTACCTTTATATATATCCATCCAGCTCGGCTTCCTACCGAAGCCTCTCCTTTAACCATGCTCTCTCTATCTCATTCTAGTTATGCGCGTGTGTGTGTGTGTGTGTGAGATATAAATTATAAATTACAACTGTTGTGATTGGGTAAAAAAAAAAAAACAATGATTTAAAATTGCAAGTTTTACACAAAAAAAGAAGAATATATATATTGATTTATCGCTTCTGTTTTGGGTTTCTTCTATTTTGTAGTTTTTCGTTTTGTTTGTGGTTTTTTTTGTATAGTTTTTAAATTAGTTAACAACTCTAAGCATAGGTGTGTTTATACAATGAAGGGGGAAAAAAAATCTTACCAACTAAACTTGCCTATACACGTGAATTAATAATATTAAACATAATAAGCTTTTGTTTTTTGCTTTTTTGTTTTGTTTTTTTGTTTTTTTTTTTTTTGGAACCACAAGCAATGTCCATCATAAACATAATCGTACTCGTACCATCCTTGTTCTTAATATTTAATCATTAATCGTTATTATCCGCTTAATAGTTGGTAAATACACAATCATAATAATCGTAAGTTAAAAAAATGTGTGTGTGTTTCAAAAAGGAAATTTGCTGCTGCTGCTGCTGCTGCCGCTGCTGCTCTCTGGCCGCTCTCCCATGCTCTCTCCTTGGCTGCTGCTCTGCCTTTCTCTCCTCTCTCCGCTCTCCTCCCTCTCTCTCTCTCTCCTTTCGTATATGTTTTATGCATATATTAGAGATACTCACTAAATGTACGTATGCTTAGTTACGCCTTAAAACCATGCTTCTTAAATAGATGCTTTTGTTTTTCTTTTGTTTTCATTTGGGAGGCTGCTTCTGTCCTAGCTCCTCTTTTTGTTGCTGTTGTCCAACGTTGTCCGTTGCTGTCGCCTTGGCCCTCGCCGCTTTGTGGTCTCTATGGAGGCGCTGCTGCTGCTGCTGGTTGAGAAGGTGTTGCCGCCGTTGCCTTTGCGGGCCTTGGCCTACAGCGTCTCTTCAAAGGCGGCCATGAGATCGCTCTGCATGTTCATATCGATTTGGCCAGCCAACTGCAAGACAAGAGAGTTTGGAGAGTTTAGGTTTTGGAGAAATTAAATTTTTTGAGATTTTTGGAGAGTTAAAAGTTTGCAAGGTTAAATTTAGAGAGTATACACATTAGAGTTTGAATAGTTTAGAGTTTGGAGAGTTTCTACTCTGAAGTTTAGATTTTGGAGAGTGCAGAGTTTAGATTTTGGGGTTTGGAGATTGGAGAAATTCGATTTTAGAGTTAAAAGTTTGGAGAGTTTAGGTTTTGGAGAAATACAATTTTTTGAGATTTTTGGAGAGTTAAAAGTTTGCAAGGTTGAGTTTGGAGAGTTTAGAGTTTGGATAGTAAAAAGTTTGGAGAGTTTCGATTCTGAAGTTTAGATTTTGGAGAGTTCGGAGTTTAGATTTTGGGGTTTGGAGATTTGAGAAATTAGATTTTAGAGTTTGGAGAGTTTAGCGTTTAAAGATTTTAGAGTTTGGAAAGTTTCGATTTTGAAGATTTTCTATTTTGAAGAATTTAGAATTTTGTAAGTTTGGAGTTTTTGTAGCTCAGAGAGTAACTCTAGAGGAGTGACTTACCGCTTCGCGCCTGCGCCGCTCCTGCTCGGCCCGCCGCTGTTCGGCGCGCTTGGCAGCCGCCCGATCCTGCGGCGATTGCTGGGCCGGCGAACTCTGGCCCTGGCCGCCCGGCGATGCCTTAATGTCTTCCACCCGCGATATCTGAGGCTGTGCATCATGAACACTTTTCCTTTAATTAGAAGAATTTTTAAAATTTAAAATTTTAAAATTCTATTCTTCACCTCCCACTTACCTTCCGCTTTCCATGGCGCCCAGGGGCGAGGCGGCCATTATGACCTGGGCAGCGACACTGGCGGCCACATGCTGCGCCATCTGGGTAGCTGCAGACACCTGCTGGCCATAGTCCAGGGCGCCGCCTCCCATCACATTACTGCCGCCGCCAGTGCCAGTGCCTCCTCCAGCGCCACCGCTGCTACCCTGGCTATTAGATCCTGGTCCGCCGCTGCCTACCATGGCTCCTACGCTGCTGTTGCTGTTACTGCTTGCGGCGCCGCCGCTTCCAACGCCACTGTTGCTGTTACTGCCGGCATTAAGCAGGGCGGCAGCAGCATTACTGTTGCTGTTAGGATTGCCACCACCGCCACCGCCGCCGCTGTTGGGTCCACCTGTGCTGGTAGGACCACTGTTGCCGCCGGTGCCACCGCCACTGCCCCCGCTGCCGGCGCTACCGGGTCCATTGCTATTCGCCGAGTTGCTGCTATTGTTGCCATTTCCAGACTGACCGCTGCCGGAACGCTCTCGGTCTCTGTCCCTTTCCCGTTCACGTTCACCCCTCTCCCGCTCGCGTTCCCCGCTGGCCTGGCCACCGCCTGCTCCTCCCCCACTACTGCTGCCTCCGGAGGCATTCGAGGCACTGGAGGCCACTGAGGATGAGGTGGGTGGCGCCGCCGAAACAGCCACAGCCGCTGACTGCGTGGCGGCAGCCGAAGAGGCGGTTACTGCTGATGCTGCTGCTGCCGCTGCCGCCGCTGCTGCGGCTGCTTGCGATGCTGCTGCAGCTGCTGCGGCTGCTGCTGATGAGGAGGAGGAGGACGATGATGAGGAGGACTTGTGATGCTTGCGTTGCTGCTGCTGCTGCTCCTTTTCGGCAGCCTCCTTTTGATGTTTCTTCTCCTTTTCGGCCGCCTCCAGCAGCTTGAGGCGATCGCGTTCTTTGGCTTTGTTGCGGAACTGCTGGAACGAGTCCATGGCCGGCTTGGGCTTGCTGCTGCTCGAGCTGCTTGATGTGTGCGACGAGGGAGAGCTGGCCGAGGCCAGAGAGGACCAAGAGCTGGCATTCTTAAGGTTCTGTTCCGCGGCCTTGAAGGCCTGCACCTGCTTGCCCTGGAAGTTGGCCGCCGCGGCCAGCATCATGTCCAGTTGCGACTGTTGCGGGAGCATGCCCTTTTGGTGTTGTTGCTGCTGCTGCTGTTGGAGATGTTGCTGTTGCTGGAGATGCTGCTGCTGCTGCTGTTGCTGCTTGTCCGGCGGACTGGGCATCATCGATTCTATGGGCTTGGGTATGATCAGCATTTTGTTGGTGGCCTGCTGTTGCTGTTGCTGGAGATGTTGCTGCTGCTGCTGCTGGAGATGTTGCTGCTGTTGTTGCTGCTGCTGCAGTTGCTGTTGCGTAAGCTGCTGATGCTGCTGCTGGTGGTGTTGCTGCTGGTGTTGTTGCTGGTGGTGTTGCTGCTGCTGCTGCTGCTGTTGATGTTGTTGCTGCTGCTGGTGTTGCTGTTGCTGTTGATGCTGCTGCTGCTGCTGCAGCGTGTGCTCTAGATCTAGGAATGCTGAGGCCGTCATGTTGAGACTATCAAAACCAGGCATGCCAAAGTCGGCCACATTGAAACCGTTATTGTGCGCCTGCTGCTGCTGCTGTTGCTGCTGCTGCTGCTGGGGATGCTTCTGCAGGTTTGCCGTTGCCGCCGCCATGTCCAGCACAAAGTTCAGCGGATGATTGCCATTCATGCCGCTGACAGCATCCGTTGATCCCTTGATCAGCAGCTCATTCACATAGTCCAAATGGGCAAAGGCCTGTTGCTGCTGCTGCTGCTGCTGTTGTTGTTGCTGCTGCTGCTGAGCCCCATCCGGCTGCATCAAAAAGTTATCCGTTAGCGGTAGCCCTGACGACTTACCCGTGGAGCCGGCACTGAACTCCAGCGAGGCCAGTGACTGCTCCACGGGATCATCGAACTGTGGTATCTGCTTGAGACCCGCAGACAACGAGGCATTGGCCATCACATCCCCATGGACGCCCACTGGATGACTGGTGTTTGTGTTCTGACCCCCATTGTTCTGGTTGCTGGACAACAAAGCAGCCGCCAGTGCCGTATGATGCTCGCCCAGATCACCGCCAATGCCGCCGGGTGGCTTGTGCAGATTGCTAGCTATCCGTATGCCACCGCCACCGGCAGCCTGGACACCTCCGCCTCCAGCACTGCTGCCGGGATAGCCATGCTGCTGCGTGCCCAGATTAACGGAAACGGAAACTGGCGGCACCTTGCCCAGATCATCGTTGGCTGCACCGTTCTTTGCTGCTGCTGCAGCAGCACCAGCCGAGCCAGGACCAACAGGCACTGGCCCAGCACCGTGCAGCATGGTGCCGCCGCCACCGCCACTGAAATTGCTGCCGGGCAGCGTCGTCTTATTGTTATTGTTGAGCATGGCGGCCGCCGTCAGCGGATTGGCATTGCCAAACATGTAGGCTGTAGACAAGGGGAAGGAGGAAGGGGAGAGCAAGGAGCAAGGAGGAAGAAGGTACTCAGTTAGTTACAAACTTGAATAAGGGATTTATCCGGCAAGGAAATGATTCAAGGACATTACTTACACGTGTGTGATGTGGGTGTGTTGGCGTTCAGGACATGCTCCAGGTTCATTAACGAAATTGGCGTGAGACCGCCGCTTGGAACGCTGCCGCCTCCTGCTGCTCCTCCTCCGGCGCCGCCCAGGACTGTGGTCAAACTAGGATTATTTACCTGATATATCCCGGCAAAAGGATAACACAACACAATAGGGAACAACGAAGGGAAAGAGAATAGGCAATGAATAAATGTTACATTCAAGACTCAAGTTGTTATCACAACATTCAAACGCAGTTACAGTGAAAAGTGTGTTTATATTCTGTTTTTTAGTTCTTCTTTTTGGATTTGGCAATGGAAATATATATATTTAAGATTGATTAAAAAAAATAAAAAACGAAAAAATCTATTTAACGGACTTTTTCTTTCGATAAACAAAGCTTAAGCCAAAGCTAAAAGACAAGAGAGAAAAAGGAGAAAGGCTCTTCCAGAGAGTGGAAATTAATAGCTCTGGTTGCTTGTGCATTGCAGGCAAAGCTTGGCAAGGAACCAACAAAGAGTTAAATTTCTCTCAAATTTTTAATGTAATAAGAAAAAAAAATCATTTAAAATTAATGGTTCTGTAAAATTAACAAAATTGTAATCCATATTCCATTGCCAAAAATTCAATTGGTGCTTTTTCTGCCTGTCTGTCTGCGATCCTCCCCAATTATTTAATTCTTTTTTATATATATGTACAATATATATCATCATTATATAGTTCTTGTTACTTACATTGCTGCCATTCGAGTCTCGCGACTTTTTTTTGCGCGGCGGTCGCTCATCACCGTCACCTGTTTCAGGAAAAAGCCAGAAGAATACACAAATAAGCACAAATGTCAAAGGATCGAAGGAGATCATGGAAAGCAGAAAAAGCTAAAGGAGCTAGGGCGCCAGGATGAATCCTATATGATAAGTTTTAGTTATTTCATAAACATTAAGTACAAATTGCATTTTGAACTATAATAAATTATTTGAAAACAGTTTTCTGGAAACACTTACAAGGTTTCAGGATAAAATTGTCATATTTGATCCCTAAACCTGAACGAACATTTTCTTAATTAATTCATATAGTGGGATTCATCCTGGTACTGGTATAGAGATTATATACGTATGTACATATATAGCATACAAACAGCACATGATCTACAGATATTTTTATAGATTTTAGATTATAGGTGTCTTTAAAATACCTCTTACAATGCCGAGTTTCGATGAAGCAATTGTGTTTCGTGATGGGTTGGTGACGGGATATCGGTTATCGGGTTATCGGAGCTCTTCTCTTCCTATCTGCCTTTTTCGACCACACACTCTCTTCTTTCTCTCCCTCTCTTTCTCTGTATCTCTATATTTATCTGTATCTGTGTGCTTTCTGCAGAGGGGGGAAAAAAAGAACAGCAAGACACGACACCCCCGAAAAGCTCGTCCTGTCTCACTCCACACCAGCAGAAAAGGCGCCAAAATGTATAATCGATATCGATATAATCGGGAAAATGGAAATGCAACCAAACCAAGCTCCAATCGATTTGTTATCGGTTTTTTTTCACTTAATTATATGTTTTTAATTCAGTTAAATATTTTTTTTCTTCCTGTGAATAGAAATGGGTAGTTTGGGCTGGGGCGGGGATAATGAGGAAACACACGTTGTTGTTTTTTTTTTACTTTTTTAATAAACATTTTCTTTTCATTTTTCTTCTCATTTTTCGTGTTTTTTTTTCTTCTTTTTTGTTTGTTTGTTGTTGTATTCATTGCGTTCTTTTTAGTTTAGTTTTTAGTTGTTGTTTGTTGTTGCCATTTTGTAATAATAAATATTATTATTGTTTGTGTTTTTTTTTTTTTACTATAAATATTTAAATGTATGCTTGTTTATGTAAGTTTTTTATAATGCTAAGTGTGTGTTTGTTTGTGTTTGTTGTGTTCCTGTTATGTCTCGTCTATGTGTGTCTCCCTTTCTTCTTGCTTTCCCTAAGATTTTTACTATTTATCTCTGCGTTTATTTTATTTTATATTTTATTATGTATCGGCTTGCCTCCCCCCATACTTTTCCTTTATCTTCTATATATATATAAATATATATACTGAAATTGAAACCAAAAATGCACTGTTTGTTTTATTTTTTTGTTTTGATTTTAATGTTTTTTTTTTCTTCTTTCTTTTTTTATGTTTTTTTTCACAACGTTCCTTACGAAATTGTTCTTACAAGACTCGTTTATTATTTTTTTGAGCGTGTTTACTGCCATTTTCTTCGCTAGTCCTTAACTACAGGCTAAAAAAAAAAATAAACACAAGTATTAAGCTTACAACAAAACAATCTCACAATGCAATGGGGGGAGAAGGGGTTTTCGATATAGACTTCGAGCTGGAATTGGAATTTTAACCGAAGGGTGACTGACTGAAGCAAGGAAAATATACAAGAGCTAATCGGTCGATAAATAAAAAATTGAAAAGAAACAAAAGTAAAGAAAACGCGCAAGTGGTCTCAAGTAAAACCTAAATGTAGAATTGCTCGAATTCTTCTGCCTGTTCTCAAACTTCTTCTGACACTGCTTGTGCACTGCTTGCTTTCTCTACTTGCTCTCTTTCTCAGATTTATCTTCAACTTGATTTTTTTTTAAGTAATATTGATTACATTGTGTGTGGCTGTTTCTCTTGTTTGTCGTCGTTTATTATCAGTTTGTTGCTCTTGTTGGTTTCTCGTTCGCTTCGATTTTTCCTCCTTGCGTTTTCATTTGATTTAATTAAATAGTAAAAATTTATATTTAAATTGATTTTATGCATTAATTTCTTATTTATTTCCATTGCATTATCATCGTTTATCATTAATCAATCCTCCTCCTCTTCTATGTATTTCTTGTTTTTGTTTTTTTTTTTTTTTTTTTTTTTTTTTTTTTTTTTTTTGTATATTTTTGTATATATATAATATATTTTTTCTTTTTTTTATTATATTTTGAAAAAAACGTGCAAACAATGTGTAAAGGGGAAAGCCGACAGCCGAAAAATAAATAATAAAATGCTTTCAAATTACATTTAATTATTTGTTTTCTATTTTTTTCTTTTTTAGTTTTTTTTTTTTTATTTATACCTCTCTCTGATTTTGATCAATGTTTAGCTGCTGGATACATCTATGTAAATATGTACACCCTACTATATAGCTTTGTATGTAGAACTAGTTGGAGTTTGGATATAGGCCAAAAGAGCTCTACATATTACGTACGCTTGGAGAGAGCTCTTCCTTCCGTTACGTTCCGTTACGCTTCTCTCGTTTACCGTTATTATGACGTGACTACTAACAGACAGAGACGAAAACAAGGACAAGTGAGACAGAAGGAAAGAGCGACAGAGTGTGGGAGAGAGAGTTCGAGCCACACATAGGAAGTGGGAGAGAAAGAGATTTGAAAAGTGATGGAATCCCGATTATTCCTATTACTATATATCAATTTCAACTGTTCCCATTTTCCCTTCTATACATTCTTATTAGCACATCTAACCTTTTCCCTTAGCTAATCGGAGGAAGGATATCAAGTTGAAAGTCCTGTTAGGTCATGGAAGTTAGTTGGAAGCATTTCTTTCATATTTCTTTGTTTTTACACATAAACTAAATGACAACAACGATTATAAGCGATATATATATATATGTATATATATATGAGTGTGTGAGAAGGATAAGGATAGCGGAGGCGAACCAGAGTTCGCGAATTGAGCTAATTGTCGTGTGTTCCAGTTCCATTTTGTACCAGCAGGAAACGCGGGATTGGTTGAGGTTATGTAACAAACGGTCTAAACAATAAATAACGAAGTCATTTTAAGTCTTAATATGGGTGTTTTTTAAATGTTCTATCCCCCTGACTGTTCTCTCTCTCTCTCCTTTTTGGTCTCTCTCTCTCTCTCTTGCTTCTTCATTCTTTGCCACACTTTACTTGTTCTCTCTATCCCCCCTTACGTTTACTTTCTTTCTCCTTACGTTAACTCTCTCTTTCTCCTTACGTATTCGATCCTTACGTAGTTTTTTGTTTAGTTACGCTTTTGTGGTTTTGGTGTTTGATTTCTTTCTTATTTTTCTCTCATTTCTTTTCTTTTTCTTTTTCTTTTTCTTTTTCTTTTTCGATTTCGATTTCGTTTTTTTTTTGTTTTTTGAAGCTTTTCATACTTTCTTGGTTTTTACACATTGTCTGCAAGTGTATCGAGAATTTTCAAATATATATTTTGCATATTGGCTTTTTCTATATACTCTTTAGACATATATACATATATAGATATATATAAATATATATAAATATATATGTAAATATATATATACATATATATATAGATATATATATATGTGGTAATTTTGCTTGCATTTTTGGTTCAATCAGTTTTTTCATATTATTAATTTTGGGGATTATTATTCATTGTTTCATTTTCATTATTATTATTATATTTTACACATACTTCTTTGGGGTTATTGTTTGTGGTTGTGTGAGTGTGTGGTTTTCAAAAATATTACAAAAAAAAATCAAGTTATGAAGACCGATAGAAGATGTTTGTGTGGAGGAAACATCGGGAGATTGGACTAGAAACATTATGGAATTGGCACAGAAGGTAACCTAGAGGGGGGTTTGTTTTAAGAACTGATTCCACCGGGCAGTGCATGGATGATATAGATGGGGGAGGGGACTAGTTGCCTTGAGATGAGGTGAGGAGTACGTGTGATCGTGATCATAAACATGATCCTGAGCTGCCTCTATTCATTTTCTTTCTTTTTTTATGTGGTTTATATGTCATGATGTGTGGACGTGTGTGTGTGTTTGTTTGTGTGTGGGCGTGAATGTTAGATTTTTTATAATCGATTTATTCGTTGATCATTTTTGTTTTGTCAATCATGCAATTGTTGCTCTGTTTGTTATTGATTTGATTTGATGGAGAGTTTTGGTTGATCGATTGATTGATTGACTTGATTGGTTGGTTTTGGTTTGGTTGGTTGGTTGGTTGATTGATTGATTGGTTGATAAATTGATTGATTGGTTGGTTGGTTGGAGTTGAAATATATATTCATTACTTTCTTTTTCAGATTGGCTGCCCCCAATACACAATTGCTTCACGATTTTTTTCAGCATATTCTCATAATAATCATAATCATAATAATAATAATAATAATAATCATAATATTGGTAATAATAAGCTGGTTTTTGCTTGTTCTTTTTTTTCAAGATTTGTTTTTCTTTCTTTTTTTTCAAAAATGACTTAAAGTTAGTAAAGAGTTGTGTGTTCTCTTATTATTCTCATTTTTAGATAGTTTTTCATTTACAAATACAATTTGTTTAATACCTACAAATGCTTAAATACAATATCTATATACGCCATATATATATACATAATGTATATGTATATGTCTATAGATATATGATATATATATGTATATATATATATATATATGTGTTTGTGTATATATAATTAAGTATATACTAGACCTAAAATTTATATATATATAAATCGATTATATAAAGTTTTGCCGATGTGTGTTCATGTTCATGTTTATGTTGTCTCGTCCATGTCGTCGTCTATGTCGTCGTCAGTAAAAACGGTGTTTAATGAGGGGGGTTTTATGGGTACTATGGGTACTCCTCTTCTTTATATATGGTCGCTCCTTTAGTCTTTACACCCGCCTGATCCTGCCTCTACCACCAACTCTGGATCTCTCCAAACTATATTGATTTATCTTTCTGCAAATTTGTTGAACAATCTTCACAATCTTTTATTTATTGAATTTTTTCTACAATCTCTTCTGAATATATTTTACCACAATTGTCCCACTTTCTCTCATGATTCGAAATTCTATAAATCTTTCACTCTTTCGCTGCATTTGTTTTCTTAGAGTAAATGCATATTGCACTTTGTCATGAACTTGGTTCTTGAAAATTCTAAACAAACACAAAAAAAAAAAAAAAAAATAGATACAAAATAATATTCACCAGAGTTGGTTTTTATATTTTTCAATCATTTCTATTGCCGAATCAGACGGGTGCAAGCATAATATCGCATATATTCCTTTGCTGGAAATTGATCTTTTTCGTTGGTATATATTTTAGCACACAAAAACATAAACAAAATGCGCTAAGTTCAATAAATTAATAAGGGTGCGTGTGTGGGTGTGTGTGTGTGTGTGTATATATGGTTTATTAACAATAGTACAATTGGCCATCATACCCCTTCCCCTCTCTCTCTCTCTCGATATACGTACATCTCGCTCTAATTCGACTTGAAGTTGGATTTTCGTGGTGGTCTTGATACTGAGAACTTTTAGAAACACAATCAATCGCAGGATAAAACCCTAGAGATACTCGCTAAATTGGATTAAGGTTAGGGTATGGGGGTATGGTTAAGCTACATTTATAACTAGATAAACCTATATCCAAAATCTCCTGAAACTGATCTGCAGCAAAGTTAGCTAGCTCTAGCTCTCTCTCTCTATTTCTCTTTTTACACAATTCAACGGCTTTTCTACTCGCTACTCGTTAGAGTCTTCATGATGTCCTTAATATGTACGGTCTTCCAGTGTTAACACGTTATAATAGAATTTAAAAAAATGATTATGCGGCGACTGTTTTTCTTTATTTTCTTAATTTGTGAAGGTTTTTAGGTGTGTTTCCGTTTCTGTTTCCGTTAAAAGTTGTAAAACGTTGTATAGGTGTCGTGTGTGTGTGTGTTTCTGTATCGGAATCGGTATCCGTATCCGTTTTTTCTTTTTGTTTAGTGAGTTATGTTGTTTGATTCTTAAACAACATACTTATATATCTACATATACATATATATATATTTATTCATAACTAAATATATATGTATATATTTATATATGTATATGTATTTGCCCTATCTCTAGGTATATTATTATTAAAAAAAAAAATAGACTTTATAAAATAAAACAAACAAACAAAACGCGTCCTAACCTGCTTCACTGTCGCTCGAGTCACTCGAACTGCTATCACTCGAACTTGACGACGATGAATCGCTGGAACTGGAACTCGACGACACAGGATTCGCTGGCTGAACGGCCTCCACCTTGTTCGATTCGTCTGCAAAGAGCGAGGAGAGTAATGTTATGAAAGATAGTTAATTAATATATAAAAAAAACAACAACTTTAAGAACATATCTGTATACTGTTATAAACTGTTATATTAAGGTATAACATACCTTTCTTGGCGGTTTTCTTGCTTGCCCCCAGCTGGCCGGTGACATCCTGCAGTCGCTTCTCCAGCTCCTGCTTTTTCTCGGCCATCTGCTCGTCCTTTGACTTGCCGGAAGGCTTTTTATCTGCATTAGAAAATAAAGAAAAAAAAATATATATATATATTTGTATAGATATAAAGATGTATAGATTGATAGAGAGATGGAAAAAGGCTGGGTTCATGCTCGACGAAGGAAAGATAAAGCGGCAAATATCAAGTCTCTATATAAAAGATATCATCAGCGAAGTGCCGCAGAAATCTCAGAGAGAGAGTTTTGCGACACATCTACAGCATTCACAGGCTAAATACTTTGGAGGGAGGAGTTTTTGGGAAGGGAATTGCATGCACTGGCACTAAATAATATATATATTATATTTAATATATATATATAACTACAGACAGAAGATTGGGTAGGACAGATAGCTCAAGAGAGAGACTTAAATATACGGATTTTTGCATTTTGATTATACATATTATTATCTTTTTTTTTTTCTTAGATTTTTTTTTTTTTTTTTTTTTTTTTTTTTTTTTTTTTTTTTTTATTCGAGTTTAACTAACTAAACATGACCACTACGGTTTATATTTTAGTTCGAAATCAAAATCAAATTTGGAGCGCAGTCAGCAAAGCCAAAATGGAGATTTCTCTTCAGATATATAGTAGATTGATTCTTCTTGGTTGTTTGTTAGGGTTTTGGGATTCCTCTGGGGGGGAGATAAAGGAAATAATAGGAATTTTTTCTAGCTTGGTCAGGAGGAACAAGGACTGTTTTTGAATTTGCTGCTGTTGCTGTTTATTGCTGCTTTTGCTTTGGCTTTGTTTTGGTTTTGTTTTTTGTTTTTTTTAATGGTGGTCTCGGTTTAGTTACAAACTTACAATATGGCTTACGTGTTTTTTTGCGCAAACACGACGCCACATAGCTTTCTAGCTCGCGCAGCGTCGACGGCTTCAGGGTCTCAAAGTCAATCTCGATTTCGTCGGGATTGGAGTCTCGCAGCGATGGCTCACGATTTTGGATGATGTGAACAACGCGGCCCAGTTTGTCGCCTGGAAAAAGAGGGGGATATTTATTAGATATAGGTCCTGCTAAACACATAGAATTATATATTTAGGTCCTGAGAAAGGGTTCTCCAGAGCTCTGAGACGGACTGGACACATATTGAAAGCAATTTTTAAAATAAATTCAAATGAAATTTTTTCTCTTCAATTCTCACCTGGTAGCTTGTTGATGTCCAGCGACAGCTGACGCTTCTCATCGTATGACATTGGCTTGGCCGTGTCCTCCTCCTCGGAGTCAAAGTTCATCACCTGGCTGGGCTTTTTCTTGCTGCTGCCGCGGGCACCGGTACCAGCATTGGCATTGGCATTGCCACCACCGCCAGCGGCAGCGGCGGCACCAGCTCCACCGCCAGCGCCCGCCGAATTGCTACCCTTGGCTCGCTTGGAGGCATTGCCACCGCCTGGTGCGCCCACAGCTCCTGCCCCAGTTGCCGTGCCCGCCGCTGCAGCGCCCGCTCCACCAGCTCCGGAATTACCAACGCCACCGGCATTAACTGCTCCACCCTTTGCTCCACGTTGGCCCTTGCTCTTAGCACCTTTACTATTACTGGCGCCGCCGCCGGTTGACGTTCCTCCAGCGCCCGCTGCAGCACCCGCTGCCAAGGCTCCGGCCAATGTGCCCGCCTTGCCGCCCGCCGCTGCCACAGCAGCCGCTACGCTGGCAAAGCCTGGTCCACCGACACCGCCGGCACCGCCAAAGCCCATGACATCGTGCGCCTGACTATGCAGGCCCGATACATTGGGTAGACCGCTGCCACCGGTTAGCGATGAACCGCCGGCACCGCCGACTAGGGAGCCACTTAACAGAGCGGATAGATTGGCGCCAGCCGCTCCACCAGCGCCCAAGGCACCCACACCACCGGCGCCGGGTACGCCGGATACCAGGCCGGGTCCACTGCCAGTGCCGGCTCCTAGACCGCCGGCACCGCCTGGACCAGAGGCATGGCCATGGTGTGAGGCTGAACCGGAACCGGAGCCACCGCCGATGTGCTTCTTCTTCTCCTTGAGTTTCTTCTTGGCCTTCTTCTTGGCGGACGCCTCTTCCGATAGCTTGCGTATCTCCTCCTGGAGGCCGAGCAGCTTGGACTCAAGCATTTTCAGCTTGGCACTGCGCTCCTCATCCGAGTTGGATTCATTTTCCGTATCGCTTGAGTCCTCGCTGGACGAATCGCTGGCATCATGCTTGTTGGAAGCGGAGCCACCATAGCCGCCATGACCCCCGTGACCGCCATGACCGTGTCCACCATGACCGTGCCCATGACCATGCCCATGACCGTGACTGCTGTGATGATGGTGGGCAGCATTGGCCACCGGTTCGTCGGGTATGTTGGCGTAGCGCATCTCAAAGACATCCTGCAGCTTGCGACCCATGGCAACGACATCGTGGTCTGGCGGATTGTACTTGTAGCAATTGGTGAATATTAATCGCACGTCGGCAGCAAATTCCGGCGCGCTCTTGTACTCGCGATTGTCCATTTTCCGCTTGACGGTGCCCAGATCCATCGGTTTCTTAATGATGTCGTGGTAATCGTGCAGGCCCAGCATTTCGGCATCGACCGGCTTGTAGAAGGGCCAGGCATAGCCGGAGTGCTTCTTCGAGAAGAGCTCCTTCAGGATCTCGTTACACGACTTGAGGGCATCCGATAGCTTCTCCTTGGACTTGACCACACCGGGGCCGCCGGCAACGCCGACGCCCACAAGGCCGCCAATCCCGGGAAGACCGGCGCCCAATGGCGACAGTGTGTAGCCCGAGCCCTGGAATGTAAGATCCTGTTGGTTCAGAAGATCCCATTCGTGGTTGGTTTGGTTGATTGATTGGTGATTGGTGTTCGATTGATTGTTTGATTGATTGATTGATTGATCGAGTGCAAACGAAATCAACGTAATGGAAGAAAAAGAAAAGAACGAAATAAAGGAGCAAAAGCGGCATGGTGTTAGCATTGAATTTAAATCAAAAAGGATAATGAATTATGATTATTCAGAGTAACAGTAACAGTAGCAGTAATCAGTTACAGTAATCAGTAACAGTAATCAGTAACAGTGATCAGTAACAGTAATCAGTAACAGTAATCAGTAACAGTAAAAAGTAACAGTAATCAGTGTCAGTAACAGTAATCAGTGTCAGTAACAGTAATCAGTAACAGTAATCAGTAACAGTAATCAGTAACAGTAATCAGTGTCAGTAATCAGTAACAGTAATCAGTAACAGTAATCAGTAACAGTAATCAGTGTCAGTAACAGTAATCAGTGTCAGTAACAGTAATCAGTAACAGTAATCAGTAACAGTAATCAGTGTCAGTAAGAGTAATCATTAAGATCAACATTATTCAATGGCAAAATACTCTTTCCCGTAAGCTCTTATGAATAAATGGAAAGAAACTTAGTAAAAGAAATCTCTCTCAGAGCTTGAAAAAGAAAAACGAATAAGATAGCAAAAAGCTAAAGTAAATACTCTCTCGTTCGCTACTAAATGGAACTTATAAGCTGATAAATAAGAAGTAAATTGAATGAATCTTTCAATTTAAGTAAAAGTGAACCAAGAGCAAGTACTGCGAACTTGATCAGGATCGGAATCAGTATCAGTATCTATGTCAGTATCAGTAAGCCAGTAAAAAGTAAGCAGTTATCAGCAAACAGTGGTCAGTAAACAGTGGTCAGCAAACAGTGGTCAGTAAATAGTAATCAAAAAACAGTAACCAGTAATCAGTAGTAAGTAATGTGTGTTTATTTACAATAACATGAATAATGGTCATCGAGTAAGAGGCAAGGCAGCGTATTGTGTATGATTTATTCAATTGGGTTTTGAGTTTTTAAGCAATTTTAATTCGGTTTTTATAGCTTAGGCTAATCAATGATTCCAACAAATACAACTATAAGGTAATGACATTTTTGTACACTAAGATTGGAGGATTATGATATTAAAAAAACTCAAGCTTTTTTTGATGTACTAAATGATACATGTTTAGACATTTAAAACAAGAAAATATACAATTTCCTTGATTTTAAATTTAAACTTTACAAAAAAAAAAGAGGAAATTCAAGTGTTTCAATCGGATTAAAAACGGATTTTCATTACTTTTTTTTTATAGACAATGCAAGAAAACAAATGCCTTTTGCTTTTACAATTTATAATTTATCAGGAATTTTTTGACAAAAATCACAATGCAGCTATATTTACAATATAAACTTCACATGGAAGCTTGAAACGATAATTAAGATAACAAAAACTTGACAGGAACGAGGGGGGGATCATGATCATACTCATACTCATACTCATACGACTCGGCTCACGTCTTACTCTTACCTTCTTGCCAATTACCTGACGATTCGACTCCCGCCGCGTCGCTATCTTGGCCGATTTCGAGTCCATTTGCGCATACGGAGACTCAAAGGCATTGGCCGTCGGCGTTGTGGTGTCCGCCTTCCGTTTGACACCCTTCTTGATCTTGGCGGGCTGCTGCGGCGGTATCACGGTGTCCACACCGACGCCCACTCCCGCCGTACTATTCACATAGGCCTGCACCGCGTTGGCGGCATTCACGGCAGCCGCTGGTATTGTCACTCCTCCTCCGCCGCCTCCTCCCGCTCCTGGCGGAGCTCCACCGCCTGCTGCTCCTGTCGCCGCCGCCGCTGCTGCTGCCGCCGCTGCTGCTGCTGCCACTGCTGCTGCCGCTGCGGCGCCAGAGTTGCCATCGAGTAGGGATGAGCTATTGACCGCCGTCTGGCCGGGCGCGCCGGGATATGCTCCAGCCTGGCCCGTATTCAGGAGGCTGGCCATTAGGGCAACGGCATTGGGATTTCCTGCCGCTCCAGCTCCCCCGGCGCTGCCAGCCATCGCTGTCGTCGTCGTATTGGTGCTGCCGGGCACCGTATGCGGTGGCATTGTGCTAATCGGTGGTATGGACGGTGCACCGCCGGCCGTCGATGAAACCGTGCCACCCATGGCTGAAACGGGTCGGGCGGCTTGCGTACCCGAACCCGTACCGGTGCCAGGTGTCGCAGCTCCGCCACTCGCTCCCGTTGCGCCCGCATGGCCGGGCAACTGTTGCGCGGATGAAGCGGCTCCAGCAGCAGCAGTGGGCACTTTGCCGGCGCCACTGCTGACAGCTGGCGTTGAGGAGGCACCACCGGACGCCAATGAAGCACCGCCCGTTGCCTTGGGCGTGGTGGGCACACGTTGTTTCTTCTTGCCACCCTTGGCCGTCACCGGCTCCAGTTCGAGCTCCTCCTTGGGCATCGATTCGACCTTCTGCAGGAAGACCTTCTCGAGCGTTTGGGCCATGACAACAACATCCTCGCCGGGCTTGTTGTAGACGTAGCAGTTATTGAACATGGTGTTGAAGTCGTGGATGGCCTCCTTGGCCGACCAGTAGTAATTGTTCTCTAGCCGCTTCTTGATCGTGCCCATATCCATTGGCTGCTTGATGATCTTGTGGTAGTCGGGCAGGTTGAGCTTCTTGGCATCGACGGGCTGCTGGAAGGGCCACGAGAAATGGTGCTTCCATATCACCTTCATCACCGTCTTGATCAGATATTGCAGTTGATTGGTATTGCGGCCGGGTCGCTCCGCTGGCGGCATTACCGGTGGCTGTACAATGCCATTGACTGGCTCCACGGGCGGCTCATACCGGGGAGGTGGCTCACTGGACGACATGGTGGTTGTAGTTGTGTGGTGGTGGCGTTGTTAGTGGTGTGAAGTTAGTGACGTGAATTAGGGATTTAATTAGCTGATAAATTGGTGGTGCTTCTTTTGCTGGACTTGTGAATCCTCGGTATCCTTTTCGTTCTCGACTGAGACGGCCGACACACGCACACTCACGCACACACTTTGGGGGGCAGCACACCACACACGCGCTCACTTTTACGAGCTTTCACAAACACACACGCCCGGGCCGTCTCCGTCTCCTCGCCGTCCGCCGTTGTGGCCTCCCTTGCTGCTGCTCCTCCTTGTGTCGTCCTGCTACTGCTCTTGATTTTTCTTGGTTTTCCCGCGTGTGTATGGGTGTGTATTTTCACTATTGCGTTGATCGCTAGATCGATTGTGTGGCCGTCGTTGACGGCGACCACCTCCTCCTCCGTCTCCTGGACGCAGCAGCTCCTGCTGGCTCCTGACACCTCCTGACAGCGGCTCCCGGTCCGTATCCTTCTCGTATTGCTTGCTCCTCTCCCGCTTTACTCTTCGTCGCAGTGATTGATGCAAAACGGTTCTTAGTCGAGGGATTGTGCTGTTGCTTCATGCTCAGCAATGTCTGTGCACTGTGGGAATTTGGGAAGAGACAGAAGAATTAGTAAGTGGAGATGCTAGGAGACCTTGTCTGCTGCTACTCACCACCCCTGCTCCAGATTCTCAGCGCCCAGGCTCCTCTCATTGGATGGCGAGTCCTGCGGCCAAGTCCGATACGTGGTGTAAGGCAACGGTAGGCATTATTGCTGCTAATAATCCGTCAAATCTTTTCCAGCTAAGGCGAGGCGAGGCGATGCGATTATTATCTGTAGCAAAGGAAGGAACACAAATCGAATTAGAAGTCAATCCTTTGGCTTCGGCTCTATAAATTTTTGTTTTATGCCGGCATATTATTTTGCAACTCTGGTCGAGATTTGCATTTCACAACACTTCCACCTCGAGGCGGGTTACATAAACAACCAGAAATACATAAATAAAGCGTAAAATAAAATAGAATAGAATAGGGCCAAGGGGGCGGTGGGGGCAGCAGGCAACCAAAATAACAAATTTACAAATCGCATAAACAAAATGCGCGACGACAACGAAACTGCGTGGAATGAAAACAGAGCAAACGGCAAGAAGCAGAGAGACAACGACGACGGAGAACGAGAACCGAGAATGGTAACGGGAACGAGAATGAAACTACTCATAAAACTCACACAGTGCCCCAAGTGCAAAACAATCAATTCCCTACACTTTTTCACAACAATATTCGCAATATATCTGATTTATTCTTGATTATTTGATGCGAGCACTTTATTATTTCAGCTATTTCTGCTGTTTTTTCCGTTTTTCCAACGTTTCCACCGTTCGGTCGTGTGTAGTTACTTTGCCGCCGTTTTGGCACTCACAGCAACAGCGAAAATAAAGAAGAGGCAACGGCAACACACACACGGGCCGCACAAATAGAGAGGAGCGCCGGAGAGCGAGAGAGCGGCGGCGAGAGCCTAATTCGCTTTTCGAACTTCACTTCGAAAATGTTCGACATGGGGAGAGAAAGAGAGACATTGCACACGCACACATGTAGCCCATTCTAACCATATAGCCATCCCACTTGCACTTATCAAGCGGCTTTATCAAGGGGCAGCAAAAACCAGACAAAATGCGCTCGCAAAAATAAAAAAATAAATCGAACGTAAAAAAAATTAATAAACACAATAAATATCCATTAATGCAAGCAATACGTACGTACACAAGCACGCACCTACACCGCTTGCGGCGTGTGTTGTGTTTGAAAACTGAGAGAAATTCACCACGCCGCCTTTTCAAGTTGAATATTCTTGATCACACAACAAGCAAGCATGATTCATTCGCTTTGTTTGTTGTTGTTACTGCAACGCCAATGCAAAGGCAATAATATGCACGTAATTCCAACGTTTTATTTTTTATTTAACACCCTCAACTACAAGTACGTGCCGTGTGGTGAGGAGTCGAGGAAGTTGGGGAAAGAGGGTGAGGGCAAGCACTAAGCACGCACACAGATGCACAGTCTGATATTCCAAATTGACAGTGGTACAAATTGCATTCACAGCGACCACAAATATGGTACATGTGTACACCCCCCTCTCGTACAGTTTTGATTCACAATTGCATTCGCTTTGATTTTAACCCTCAATTGTTTACGCTAAAAGAATACAAACACTTGCTCCGTTTTGTTTATTGTTGATGTTGCGAATTTATTTACACTCTACATGTAGTCTACATATGTGTGTGTGTGTGTCTCGCCGGCCGGCGACCCATGTTATTTTCACCGCTCTTTTCTTTTTAGCTGTACCGCTTTCACTTTGGGAGGAGTTCCAGTTCAAGTTCCGGATCCAGGCTGCGTTTTCAATTGCGGGCTTTGAGTTTGTAGTTTTGGCCCACTGTATTTTTGTTAGTTGCCAAGTGTTCGTATGCGCTTGTGTGTGCGTGAGTGTGAGTCCGAGTGCGAGTGTGACGCAAAATTAAACGGAAACAACGCACGAAGGCCAGGCGAAAATCATGACGTATCCCACATTCTATTCTCGCCGTAGCACGCAAATAAAATGGGAATATTTAGGAATAACAAATATTAAGTACCCGAGGAAGGAGAGGGTGGGGATAGAGCTAGAGGGAGTGTACGAGATACGTCCAGAATGCAATAGCGGGCGGCGCTCTCTCGCTCCCTCTCTGTTGCTCTCACAACAAAACAAAACATTAACTGGCACGCACACATACACAAGCACGAACAGCTAGAACGGAAGAGAGCGAGAGAGCGCGAACGTGCGGTTGTAATTATGTAGTACAGTAGACTTTGAGTTTGAACAGAATTTTACGTAGAACGATTGCGAGCCAAAGTGAACCGAGAGATTCAAGGCAAACACACCAACACCAGCACGAGTGATAGCACGAAGGCAAACACGATGACGGTGACGTAGAGGCGAGGGAAAATATGAGCAAGGAGGCACAAGGAAAAGAAGCAGCAGAGAATATACAGCAACGGCATGCATTGGTGATTCTACCAGGAAAGGGAAAAGGAAGCAAGGTGGGGACTGGAGAAGAGGGATTCACTTTAAGCAGCTTTTATTACACAAAAATCCAATTTATATTCCTGGGCCATAATTTTCCTCCGTACATTTAGCAATAATTTATATCCTCAATCCCGAATAAACAAAGGTCAATAGTTTGGCTGAAAAGCAATTACAAACTAAACGCCAAGATAGAGCAAACTTCATTTAAGGAAACATTAAGAAACGTGCCTTATTTAAATATTGTTTCATTTTTGTTTGCACTTGAACTACGGCCAAATATATCAATTTTATTTAAATAAATAAAATACTCAAGTGAAACACACACACACACTTACGCTCGCCACTGAAAGTTGCAGCTGCTGTGACGTGCGGCAGAGCGAGACAACAATAGGGGCCTACGTAATGCAAATATGGCGGCATATCGAAACCAGAGAGAGAGAGAGGTGGTGGTGGCATTCGATTCGAACGGAGAGAGCAAGCGAATGTGCTGTGCTTCTTCTGTGTATCTGCAAGTATGCCGCCGCCGACTACGAGCCAGCGAAAGAGCGAGAATGAGAGAGCGCGGAGTCGATGGGTTAGCAGGAGCGGGAGAGGGAGCTAGCTGCTGCCTCTAGGTTAATAAATCGTGCTAATAGTGGCACGAATTTAAAGCCGGTTTACATGGCAGCATGCAGCGGCAGCAGCATGCGAAGAAGATGAAACAGCACCAGCAGAAGAGGAAGCATCGCCCCAAAAAGCATCAATGAATTCGATTCCGAGAGAGAGCCACAAAATTTCCGCTTATTTACGATAAACATATCTTCAATTTTCGCAAAGCAGCCGCGGCGACAAGTAAACAAACAAATTGCGTTTGCGTCTACCTATTATTTACGCGCCAAATGCCCAAATGCAACACCAACGACGACGACGATTGCAATAAAAAAGAGAGCGACAACGAAACTAAATAAATTAAAAAAGTCACAAAGCCGGTAGTAGAAAGAGTACATGATGGGGAATCACAGGAGAGTGTAGAATGCCTAAATAATATCGATAATTGGACATTTTAAGAGTATTATAGATATTTCTTACTAAAAATGTATGTTTATGATATTATTTTGGGCAAAACACTTATAACGAATGCTGTTTAAGTTTGCAAGCCATTTAAAAGAATAATAAACGGTAATTATGCTGAAAACTCATTATTTGGCAAATATTTTAAATTTTTAAACGTACTCCAACTCCAAGGATTTTTATTTTAATGAATTAAATATTTTTTTAAGCAAAAATAGACTTTTATAACAAAGATGAAGGATTTTTATCTTTTAAATAAATGTAATCAATTAAAACAAACCCTGACACTGGCTATAAATACTATTAAGTAAGCAAATAATTGTGGAATGTTTATATTACTGTTGAAATCTGTAACTTCTTTACAGAAGAAATCTCAATCTCAAAACGAGAAGGTAGAAAAAGGGTTGGAAAAACCGGTGAAATGCAGCTGCTGTCCCTTAGGAGAATATTATCCCTCCAAAAAATGTTTGTTTATAGAAGAGAACTCGCCAACAAAATAGTAAAAATTAAATTTGGAAGACGGAAACTAAAAGAAGTTCAACCTATGGTGGGCCGAGTGGGTGGGGGACATGTAGCCACGTGCGTTGCACTTTTCTGACTTACTTTTCCTTCGGCCGCTTTAAATGTTGTTTTAGCTTTTCGTTTGCTTAATAATCCGAAATCCGATTGGCTTTTTGTTGCTTGTTTGCTGTGTTGTTGTTGATGTTGCTGTGTGCTGCTGCTGTTGTTGTTGTCATTTATTATTATAAAACCAAATCATTCTTTGTTGCTTCTGTTATTTCGAATCAGTTGTGTTTAAATCGAACATATACAACATGTAAAATTGTACACGACTGTTAAAAAGAGTGCAAACTGTAGAAATAAAAACAAACAAAAAAAAATCAGCACTTTTTTCCCCGATATCCATTTGCGCGCGCGAGGAAGAGCGAAAGAGAGAGAGAGCGAGTGTGATGAATCCCCAGCGACAACGTAACCCACAACGTAAGCATCGGCATACGCTACAGTCATCACGCGACGCGACGCAACGGAACGCGAGCAATGCGCTTACGTTATGGACGGCGCCGCCAAACCGCAAAATATTAAATGGTACAACAATAACCAGACAAATCCAGAGAATATAGATTTTTCCATGCTTTTTTTTTGTAGTTGTATATTCCTTGATTTGTTTTATTTCTTTACAAAACGATCACACTTGCTTTTTATTAGTGAAATTTCTTTTCGGATTTGGCGCGCGCGTGTGTATTCCTCTTTTCTTTTCTTCTATTCCGTTTTTTTTTTTTTTTTAAGTTAATATTATTCACTTGGTGACTACTACACACTCATGCCCTCTTCTCACACACACAAATGCACGCTCGCACACACACACGTCAGAGCAGTTTCTTCTTCTTCCTCCTCTTCGTTCGCTTTTGTTCCACCACCAAAAAAAAAAGTAAAGAAAAAAAATTTTGTCATGTCCATTGAAGTCTCACATTTTTTAAATGTGTTTTTTGGCGCTAAAATCGCGAAATATTCCAACAATTTCCATACGCATCGGGTGGCCCGCAATTAGCACTTCACACTGATCACAAATTTATATAATTTTTGGCGATTTTTACCACAATTTTTTAGTAATTTCTACACACCGATATACGTACGCGCTACGATTTTTCGACAAACGCGCGTTTCGAGCCGTCGCCGTCGCCATCAAATATACAAAAATTTTTCGAAATTACTGAAAATGCGAATACACACGCACACATGCACGACGGACGGGGCACGAGGCGCACGCGCCTGCACCATACAGCTGAGCCGCTCTAACCAATGGCGACACACCGGCATGTGCGAGTGCGACAGATAGCGAGCGGCATGTGTGTGCCTGCCTGCGTAGTGGTGTGACGGTGGTGAAGAGAGCCGAGCGAGAGAGCGAAGAGAACCACTGGTGGTGAGTTTTCATATTTCGTTTTCAACGTGTAAGAAGAGCGAGCGACAAAAAAAATAAACGTAACAAGCGAAACAAAATGGCGCATAGAGCGCGGAATGCGGTCCGGCGATTTCGGTGCGGCTCCCTGGCCCGCGAACGTCTGCTTTCGGTTGCAATGGCTCCCGCTGCCGCTGGGGGGCTGTGTGGGAGTGTTTCATGGCCGGCGGCCGGGGTTCTCAAGCAATATTGTTCTTTTTACCGTGAAAATTGCCTTAACTGAACACACGTCGATAGTGATGGGCGCTAGAAGTGGGCAGTTAGCAGCGATGATATCGATATCACATATCGATGAGTCGATTATTATTTAACCAAGTTTTCCAACACACAGAAATTCGTTAATTCGTTAAGTGTGACCAGCTGGAGCGAAATAAAACGACACTCTTCTTGAAAGAGGCGTTATTGTATTCATCCATCTGGTCACACCACCAGCAATATAATTACCAATTCTCCAATTCCAATTTCTTGCTTCCAATCGGCGGTCTTGCGCCAGTCGTTCAATTAAGTTTTCCGCTGGCCAAGAGCATTTAATCGCTATCGTGACCAAGTTAACGAAAACAACGAAAGTACGGAAAGCAAGTACAAAGAGCTCTGGAATAACCGTAACTGACTCAGATCCACTGCGTGTGTGTGTGTGTGTGTGTGAATAGTGAGCGTGTGTTAGTAAACTCCACAAGTGTGCGAGAGCAAATCAAAATAAGAAAACGAAGAACCAGCGGCCAACCGCCCCTGATGGAAACTAATTTCGCGAATTATCGGCAAAAACGCATCGAAAGTTAGACCAAAGTACTGGCATTGGTCGGAGGTTGAGTGAAATAAGTGGGGATTACGTAAGAAATCAATGGATTCCGGCTGCATTTGGCCAAAAACACTGAGCGCTCTTTTTTTTTTTTTTTTTCTTTCTCCTGATGATTTCATTCGCAGTGACGACACACGCACGAACACAGCGATAACGAGAATTTGTGTGCGTGTGTGTGTGTGTTGTTTGTTGAGCTAAAAGAGGCATGAATCCGAATCCTCTGCACGACACTTTTGCCTGTATTAAAGGTTTTTTTTTATATTTGATTTAAAAGCTGCAGATCGGCGACGCCTTGCTGATTACGCCTCGGGCTCTGTCTTTATCGCCCTGCCTGGCCATGCCATGCAACTTCCCCCACCCACTCGCACGATCTAGCGAACGGAGTGTACGTAGGCAGGAGACCAGAGAAGAAACAGATCGAGAGGGTGAAGAGGGGACCTCAACCAGTACGCCCACATGTCCATGTGTCCATGTGTTGGTGGGCGTCCATCATTCATGGCAAAAAATAACACGAAAAAGCTGTGCGCCGCTGCAGATGCCGTTTTTTTTAGAGAGGGTATTATTCATAGGGGGCAGAGTCATCCCTTTTACCCCACCCAATGCATGCTTCGGAGTAACAACTGTTTTCGCTGTGTGTCTGTCTGATCCCATTACAATATCAAATTTTCTGTTTACTTTGACGATTTTCTCGCTCGGCTTGCATGCCATCAATATGAAACTTGGCCAATTGTCTGTTTTTATTATGAAGCTTATAATATGCAAAAATCAGACTGATCGCACGTCTATTTTGGGCTGTAGTATCATAAGTTTGGCTAGTTTGGTTTCGAAGTTACCTCACACAAGTAGGGCAGCTTTTTGCAGTTCTTCTATAAAGTTTTTATACCTTCAGGGTGTGTAGCTATTGCTCAATTTTCTTAAATTTGTTGTATTTTTTACATTATAGTTGCTCTTTTTTATTGTTGTTGTTTTGGCGGCACACGATCTTTCATGCAAATTGCGTTCGGATGTGTGTGCGTGGGCGTCTAAATATAGATATGTGTGAGTGTGTACACATGTGGAGCAACAGACATTCGAACATACAAAACAAGCTGCAGCCCTTTCGGTTATTGAACATATTGAATTTTGAGCATTACTGCGGGTATGAGTGATTCGATTCTGATTCATTTAAGCGGAAATCGACTGCAATCGTCGTTCACAATGACTACTCATTCATTGTCCCGCTCCCTCCAGCCTTTGTTTACATTCCGCCAGGAGGCAAAGCAGAGAGAGTAGGGGAGAGAGAGAGCGTGCTAACGGAACGTGCGCTGCAGGCATTGACAGCTTGCTTCTGCCTCTCTTCCTTCCTTCCTGCTTCTTCTTTCGATGTGCCTATGTTTGTGTGGTTTTTTGACGCCATCTAAAAACAAAAAACACGCACACCCCACCCACACACCTTTATAAATTCATTTATCCAACGCAGCGCCCTTGTTTGACTGTCTGAGTGTGAGAGATGAGTCATCTCCCTGGCCAAGTTGATGAGAAAATAAAATTAAACATTAAGGTAGAGCAGCAAAAACAACAAAACGAATAAAGAAGGAAGAAGTAGAAAACGAAAAGGGGGGCAGATGTTGCGGGCAGCCGTAAAAGCAAGCAAAAAGTGGGGAGAGGGAGAGGGCATAGAAAGCAATGCACAGCAATTCGAAACAACAACAGCATCAGCTGAACTTCAGTTACACTCGCGGTGGAAAAAATAGGCCAGCTGGCAAAATCTTGTTTTAATAGTTGTTAAGTTGTTAACTAAATCAAGTAAAATCTCCTTTATTGGCAAATATTTTTGAAGAATTATTTAAAGTGTTTCGTATACTTTTATGCCCGCCACTGTAGTTCTTGTAATTCTGATTGGGAAACTAATCGCTTCAATTACTTTCTCCTTATTCCAGCAACAGTAAACGCCGAGAGAGCGAGCGAGACGCACGGATATTCCTCCTCCAGCACTATCCTTCTAAAACACACAGAGGCACAAAAGGACGTAAGATGATCCTCGAGAGCACGAGGATTAGCCGGGGAGCCCTGCTCCTCGCATTCTGCCTGCTGGCCGCCATGATGCTGGCCGCGGAAGCCCAGAAAGCGGGCAAGCTGACACAGAACCCGTGCGGGGCCAAGGACAAGTGCCACACGTGCATCCAGACCGAAAGCTGCGCCTGGTGCATGCAGCCGGACTTCAAGGGACAGTCGCGCTGCTTCCAGCACACAAGCAACGTTTGCCCCGAGGAGTTTGTCTGGAATCCGGACACCTCCGAGCAGATTCTCCTTAACAAGAACCTAACGCTGGCCGGCATAGCATCGGGGGCCAGCGCAGGCATAGGAATGGGCGGCGGCGGTGGCTATGGAGCTGGTGGTTCCGCCGGCTATGGCGGCGCTGGCTATGGCATCTCTGGCAGCAGTTCGAGCTCCTATCACAGCTCCTCCTCCTCCTCCTCGTCCATGTCCAGTTCCTTTGGCTCGGAATACTCTGCGGGCTGGTCATCCAGCGAAATTGTCCAGATCAAGCCGCAGTCGGTGAAGCTGAAGCTGCGCATAAGTAAGTAGAGATGGCATCCTCCTAGTAATCTCTCATTGATTCCATTTTCCCATTTTGTTGCAGACCAAAAGCATGACCTGAAGGTGAGCTACACCCAAGCGGAGGGGTATCCTGTGGATCTGTACTATCTTATGGACCTGTCCAAGTCCATGGAGGATGACAAGGAGAAGCTGTCGGCGCTGGGTGATAAGCTGTCGGAGACTATGAAAAGCATTACCTCGAACTTCCGTCTGGGCTTTGGCTCCTTTGTGGACAAGGTGCTGATGCCCTATGTCTCAACGATACCCAAGAAGTGAGTATGGTTTCAAGTAACAGGGGGAATAAGTAGGGGGAATATTAATTGCAAATTTTAATTGTCAAGAAACAGGTCTAGGTTTGTTTTGACTTGACCTGATATGAAAATGTATTTTATCATTCCTAAAAACCCCTTAATTTTAGCTTTTTAAAGTGAATTTTTTTTTTAAAGATTAGCTCCTAAGAAAAGCTCTGTGGTAGTCATAACCCTGAGCTGATATTAGAGATTAGTCAGCGCTTAGCTGGAAACTGCGATGACTTGTTGGAGAGACTGGGTGACTCCTTGACCGTGATTCATGAGTGCACTCATGGGTTTAATTAAAAGTTTACAAAATTAACTCTCTCTCTCTCTTGATTAATGCCTAAATTCAAGCTAATTTCTATCTAACTTGTTGAAATATTTATGTACTTACAACCACAACCATGTACACCAATCAACAACAAACTCAACAACATCAACAACAACAACAACAACAACGCGACGAATCGATAGACTCGAGCATCCGTGCGACAACTGCAAGGCTCCCTATGGTTACCGCAATCACATGCCACTCAACAATAACACCGAAAGCTTTTCTGTAAGAGACGACGAATAATACTTGCTTTAACCCATTGCATACATGCAACATACCACACATATCCGGTGCCTGCTTGCCACCCCACTCTTCCCCCAGTAGAACCCCATTCCAAGTCACTCTGTGCATGTGTCCTTCCCTCACTTCACTCACTGTACCACTTGTGCTTGTGTCTCTATTATGGGTATTTCGTATTATTATTATAGTTATTATTATTGATTATTATGATTATAATTAATTATTATTATTATTATCATTATTATTATTATTGCAATCTCTCAGATATATCCATTATGCATTAAGCCTTAGCCCTAAGTTTGTGTCTCTGTGTGTACTGTGTATGTGTTTGCTGGTGAGCAGGATCTCAGCACATCTCTCTCGACACTCCTACTATATATCGTATCTATATATCGTAACTATATCGTAATTATTTGCACCAATCGATGTTGTCAACAAAAACCGTATTTATCCTTTCTTTTTTTTTCGTTTGTTTCTCTCTCTCTCTCTCTATCTCTTTTTATTTTCACTCATCCATCTATATATATATACGTATTTGTATTGTATTCGAACAATTGCCCGAATTCGATAACCCGATATCCGAAATTTAAAACCAAAATACTAGCCTGCTGGAGCCCTGCCCCAAATGCGATGCTCCCTATGGCTATCGAAACATCATGGGCTTGAGCACGGACACATATAGATTCTCTGTAAGTGGTCATCGCCCTCACACCATTTCGGATTTTTCTAACATTATTTCAGTACATTTCAAGTTCAAATTCAATTATTTTGATTTGCATTTTGCTTTTGGTATTGCGTTATCAATGTTGTTATGTAAACCCACTTAATTATGCAAGTAATTAATTAGTGACATGCCCTAATATACTTATAATTAATGTTAACTTGGTGGTTTGGTTATTATATTTAAAGAAACCTGACTAAAAGTCGAATAACTGCATCCCAGTATCAATGAATATTTTATTTATATAGGTTATAGGGTCATTCATTGGTAGCCTTTAGAAACTCTATAAGAATTGGCCCAAAAATCGTGGCAAATTAATCATAGCATTTGCCCGTATATACATATATCTTATCTTACACAGAAACAATTATCTTTTGCGCCAACACTAACTGTTTGACTATATTGATAGAATGAGATATTTATAAGGTTTGAAGCATTTTTATACCCGTGCAGGGTATTACCTTATAAAGTTTAGATATTCTTGAACAGCATCAACAGTAGAGTCGATCTAGCCATGTCAGTTTGTCCTAAGCAAAGTAGTCTCTCCGTTTGCACATAGTCTTCTGACTACTATCACTGCTATGTTCACAGCTTTTTACTTCCTTAATTTATTTAATAATGAAATGCAATATATATATATATATTTTTTTTTATATCAGATGATTTTTTTTTTGGTAGGGCACTCCCTATACCTCCTATACTAAATAATAATAATAATATAAAAATACTAAATTTAACACAGAATGGTTCAAGTGTTGTGTTATTTTATGGTATTTAATTTATTAAGCTAACCTTAGTTATATATTTTTAGAAAGTGGCTTGCGTTTGCACCGCATTAACCATACCACCCCCTCCTTAACCCCAAACCGCTTGCCTGATCCAAACACAATCACCATCACTAATTACTACTACCACTAGTTGTGCTTAAGACTCTCCTCCTAATCCCCTCTTAAACTCCAAAATATCCCTGACAGACCGAGGTAAAGGAGGCAGCCGTGTCTGGTAATCTGGATGCACCGGAGGGTGGCTTCGATGCCATTATGCAGGCCATTGCTTGCCGCCAGCAGGTGGGTTGGCGTGAACAGGCCCGACGACTGCTTGTGTTCTCAACGGACGCTGGCTTCCATTATGCCGGCGATGGCAAGCTGGGCGGCGTGATTGCACCCAACGATGGTGAATGCCATCTGAATACCCAGGGCTTGTACACGCACTCGACGGTACAGGATTATCCCAGCATTTCGCAGATCAATCAGAAGGTCAAGGAGAATGCCATCAACATAATCTTTGCGGTGACCAGCAATCAGATTTCTGTCTACGAGAAGCTAAAGGGACACATCCAGGGCTCCTCGGCGGCGGTGCTATCGAACGATTCATCCAATGTGGTGGATCTGGTCAAGGAGGAATATGCGGTTAGTATGAAGAAGAAGAAAACCCAACAAGGAAACAAATCGAATTTAAAATTCTTGTTAATAGAAAATCTCCTCATCGGTGGAGATGAAGGACAATGCAACTGGAGATGTGAAAATCACCTATTTCTCATCCTGCTTGGGCGGCGGTCCCGAGCTGCAGACCTCCAAGTGTGACAACCTGACGGTGGGCCAACAGGTTAGCTTCACTGCCCAGATTCAGGTGCTCAAATGCCCGGAGGATCCGCGCGATTGGAATCAATACATTAATATCTATCCCGTGGGCATTAACGAGAGCATGCTCATCCATTTGGAGATGCTGTGCGCGTGTCCCTGCGAGCAGCCCGGCTCCACCGGCTATGAGAAGCATTCGCGGCATTGCAACAATTTTGGCACCTTTATGTGCGGCATCTGTGACTGCGATGAGCATCATTTTGGCAATAGCTGCGAGTGTTCCGTCTCGGATATGAATTCCACCATCAATAACGATGCCAGCTGTCGGGCGGATAATACCACCACCACGGACTGCTCTGGCCGTGGCAATTGCGTCTGCGGCTCCTGTGAATGCTTCAAGCGCACCAATCCCGAGGAGGTTGTCTCCGGCAAGCTCTGCGAATGCGATAACTTTAGCTGCGAGCGAAACAAGAACCAATTGTGCTCTGGCCCGGATAATGGCATCTGTGACTGTGGTCGCTGCATCTGCAAGCCTGGATGGACGGGCACTAGTTGCGCCTGCAAGGCCTCCAATGATACCTGCATGCCGCCAGGCGGCGGTGAGATATGCTCGGGTCACGGCACCTGCGAATGTGGCGTCTGCAAGTGCACGGTTAATGATCAGGGTCGCTACTCCGGACGGCATTGTGAAAAGTGCCCCACCTGTTCGGGGCGGTGTCAGGAGTTAAAAGATTGCGTCCAGTGCCAAATGTATCATACCGGCGTCCTCAAGAACCAAGACGATTGTGCGCGCAACTGCACGACATTTACGCCCGTGGGAGTGGACAAGGTGGTGATCGATGAGCACAAGGACGAGCAGATGTGCACCTTCTTTGACGAGGACGACTGCAAGTTTATGTTCAAGTATAGCGAGCAGGGCGATCTCATTGTTCATGCCCAGGAGGAGAAGGAATGCCCGCCCAAGGTCTTTATGCTGGGCATAGTTCTCGGCGTTATAGCAGCCATCGTTCTGGTCGGTTTGGCCATTCTGCTGCTGTGGAAGCTGCTCACGACCATCCACGATCGGCGGGAGTTTGCCCGCTTCGAGAAGGAGCGCATGAACGCCAAGTGGGATACGGTATGTGCACAGTATAGGAAATAATTTATAAATGAATATATCAAAACTAAGAAAATATTTCTCTAACATCTTCTTTTGATTGCAGGGCGAGAATCCCATCTACAAGCAGGCCACCTCCACCTTCAAGAACCCCATGTATGCGGGCAAATAAATAAAATAAAATAATAAAAACCAAGGCGGAACATGAACATCTCTAAGCTAAATATTAGTGAAAAACTACGTGTGTCGTCGTCGTGTCTGTGCTTTTGATGAAACTAACAGGAAACCCCCACAAAACAGCCAATATATATATATATAAACATATATGTTCATAACCAAAATCGAAGCGACGAAGGGTGCAAGAACCACGAAAGTCAAACTGCCATTGAAAACGCCTTCTAAACTAAGTCAGCCCCCCCATTTAGTATATATATTTAATATCTATATATACATGAACGAGCAAAACGATTTGTGCCTTGCAACAACATATATATTTTAGACTTTATATATACAAATATATATATATATATACAAGAGCTTCCCGCAGGAGGACAACGCACAACACGAGATACAAACAACACACAAGAAGCGCCAGCAAACGATTATGAATTATGTATGATTTTGTGTTCTTTTTTTTAATAGTATTTTATTTTATTTTTTATTTTTTTATGCGTATATTTTTGTTTTTTAATTAAAAAATTCAAGAATTGAAGGGATGAAACCTGTTAGCATCCCCCAGCCCCCCCTCTTAACTCTCCTTCCCCCTATTTGTTTTATATTAAAAAAGAAAAGAAAATCTAACTTTAAAAAAAATTAATATTTAAGCGTATTAACATTTAAGCTTGTAATTGTTAATTGTAGCCGCCCTTTTTTTATTTAAACATTTTTATAATAATTCTTTTTTTACAAAATGAAAAAAACGAAAACCAGAGAAAATAATAAGAAAAACAGGAGAACCTAGTGTGTTTTTATACATTTCATTTATTTTTTTGTGTAATAATTAGTCTCTTGTGTGTGTTTTTTGTTTAATTATTGAATTTTCTTCGGTTCATTAATAGTAAATTAATACTACTATATAAATATATATACATATATATATATTTTTTTGCCATTTGTACTGATTACTGATTAACAAAAAAAAAAAAGAAGATATTTAAAACGTAGCAAAAGAAGAAAACGAGTTGGTTTTTGAACGTGTTTTGAGTAATTTTTTTATTAATAATAAAAAATAAAAGGAAAAAACCGAAAAACGAATTAAAAAGTCGAAAAAATTCAATTGTTTTGATGCTAATTTTTAGTGAAATAAAAATGAGAAAAAAAAAAAAAAAAGTTTAATTTCTGATTTGGGAAGAGGGTCCTTTCAGAGAGAGAGAGAGAGAGAGAGAGGCAGAGAGAAAAACGATCTAATCTCTCTTTCCTATTTTTAATCTTGTTTTTTTTTAAGCTGAGAAAGTTATTCAAATACGAGAATTATTGTAGAAAAAAGTGTATCTTATGGAGAGAATTCTAGGATCCTTTAAAAAAGAGGGAGACCACTAATATATCTCTATCTCACTCTCACACTTTCAAACTTTTTTAAGCAGTTTTTTTTAATAAGAAGAAAAATATGAAAATGATTGTGAAAAAAGTATTTTTTTTTAATGAAGAGAATTCTGAATCCTTTTAAAAAGCAAGAAAGAGAAAACCAACATCTCTTTCTCTGTTACTCTCACACATTTTCAGACCATTTTCCAATTCCAACAAAAATTTCAAATAAATTTGTAAACACATTTAACATGGATGCCCAGTTTATGTACACCGAATATATATATATATATGGATATATATATGTATATGAATATCTGTTTATCTGTATGTGGTATATATCGTTGTATACATTAGGTTCTGTTTTCGAAACAAGTCTAGGCAATGGTACGTCTTATGTAATATTTAAGATATATGATTACGGTTACGGTTAGGGTTTCCATCTACATAAAGTTAGATGCAGAGGCTGTTCCGTTCCATTCTGTTCTGTTCTGTTCTGTTCTATATTATGTACAGGATAATATCGAGGACGAGTACGAGTACGAGTGCGAGTGCCATGACCCCATTGGCTTGAGCTGGCTGCGATTGCGAGGGCTTTCTGGCTATTCTGCCTTTTTCTTGTCTTCAGTTTTCAGTGGGCTTAAGTACGATTTCTGAGGTGTGTTTGTGTGCTTGTCTGTGGCAGGCTCTTGGAGCCTCCATCCTAACCCCCTCCCTCTCAGTGGCAATCGCAGTCTCTGGAGAATTTAGCTCTGTTAGCTTACAGCCACCTTTGTTACGTTTTTGCTCAATGAAAAATGAGATCCGCATCTGGGGCGCCCTTTTGGTGCTTAAACTTGTGCTTGTTCGGCTTCTGGTAGTAGCTTTGATGGCCAAAATTGCGCTGTTGCGGCGGCAGCAGTGACTCCTGGTAATCCTCCTCCTCAATCCGCTCGGTTATATTCAAAGTCAAGCGCTTGACCTTCTCCTTCTCCTCGCGTATGGCCTGCTCCTGGCGCTTCAAATTGATGGCCAAATGGGAATCCGAGGCGGCCACAAAGGATTTGAATTGCTGCTTGCCGCCCTTGTGGCCGCGTACCATTAGGACAAAGGGCACGGCGGTTGATCCTCCTCCTCCTCCTCCTCCACCAGATTTGCTGCCCTCGACTTGGGTTTCAGGGCCACTGTTGATGCTTGGAGCACCTGGAGCAGCTCCCTCGTGCGCCACCACGGCGCTGGTTCCCTTTGAGATCTGCAAGGAGGTTTGACTGGAGCCGCCGCCGCCGCCATTAAGCTGATCGTAGGACTTCTTTTGCAGGCGTGCCGTCATCGGCACTGGTATATCCTTGGCGGTGGCTTTTAGTGGCTCCTTTAGGCGCTCCTGGTATGAGTCTGTGGTCATCTTCTCGTACATCTGCTCAAATTCCAGATCCTCCTTGGATTTCTCTGGCGGCGGTGGTGGCGGCAGCGGTGGCTCTGTCTCATTCTCCGTCCAATCATTGGCCTGCTCCGGCTCGACCTCCTGGCTGCCAGCCACCTGGCGCTCTCGCTGGTCATTGGAGGAGGCGGAATCCTCCTCATCGGTGACCTGTGGGAATATATTAAGACCCTGCCAGGGTATAAAAAGGGTATTTTGTAGGGAACTCACATTATCCTCCAGTTCGTTGATCTCGCTGATGGTTGTTAAGGCTGGATCCTGGCCAGCCATGTTGCTGCTGTTACCGCCACAGTTGAGGCTACTGCTGCTGCTGCTGCTGCTGCTGCTCTTCAGCTGGGGATATAGCTTATCCTGCAGCTGATCAATTGCCGCCTTGGCCTGCTCCAGACTCTTGTACAGCTTCAGTTTGGGCCTCACACTGGACAGGCAGTCGCGGTAGGTGTGATCCACCAGGATGGGAAACAAATCGGAGGTGTTTTCCGAACGGCTAAACACAGGATGCGATTTCTTGAACCAGTAATAGTGCTGAAAGAACACCAGGAAGTAGTCCAGTCTGTGGAATATAAAAGAGAAACCTGTAGAAAACAAAGAGTAAGCCTAGAAGCCAGAGGTTACCCACTTCTTGCGCGTGGCCTGGCTGGTGAAATAGGGTCCACAGGTGTCCAGCAGCATGCAGGCCAGCTTCAGCCGGAACAGGCTATCCGGTGGATCCAAGGGCGAGACCACATTCTGGTCCATGGACACGCCCAGTGATATAATCGAGTACAGGGTATTCAGGATGTGCGTGGACTCCACCAGCTTGTAGTTGTACATCTCGCCCAGATACTTGGCCATGGCTATGCGTCTTTGAGCCATCCTGGGTGAGTGGATCTCCAGACCCGCTCGTATATCCTCAAAGACATTGTCTATGACCACGGTGACGGCACGCGGCTGATAGGAGCTCAAACCCGATACCAGATCCGCCAGGCAGCGGATCAGCGGGAAGCGCAGCAGATAAGCCTTGCTGAGGCACTTGATGGCATAGCTATTGGTCTCCGGATCCTGCCAGTCGATGCGTCGCAGCATCTTGATGCAGCGCTCCACATTCTGCTTGCACAGCTCCTCGAAGATCAAATGACGGATGTACTCGTGCATGGGCGGACGCGGTGTGGCCTCCCGCTTCGATGATTCCGGTGGCTTCACCAAATAGTAAACACTCTCAATCTGGGCCGAGTGGCGGGAATCCATGGCCGTGGCCGTCTTCATGCGCAGCATTTGATCCAGAAAGACATTCATCAGGAGCCGGGCATCCCGGCAATTGTACAAATAGACACCGCTGACCTCCACAAAGGCGCAGGCCATCTCGATCTGATGATGCTGAAAGTCACGCAGCAGCATCTTTAGGCAGCCCAAGGCATCGAACTTCTTGAAGAGACCAAACTTGACCAGCTCCCCGATGAACCGGACAATCTTCAGCTTGGATTCAATATTCAGTTGGTTTTTTTTGCGAATGTGCCACTTGAACTCCTTGCGCAGCAGCTCGGCCAGATCGGCGGCCATGTCGGTGTTGCACAGATGGATGATGGCCACAAAGCGGGACAGATAGGGCAGTATATCCAAACGGGTGCGCTGCACCGAGAAGATGGTGCGGGTGAGCTTCTTCCGCTGATGTTTGGTGTTGAAATTGAGCAAAAACTCGATGGCCGCCGAGTCAATAAGCTCCTTGTTGACGCAGTTGAAGAGGTTCAGCAGGAAGGCATCAAACTGCTGACGCAACTGGGTCTGGGAGTTGCTCTGGCTGGGATTCTGTTGGGGCTGCTGCTGCTGCTGCTGCTGCTGGCGGCCCAGCTCCATGAGGGCACTGCCCATCTTCTGGGGCTTCACCTCCTCGGTGGAGGAAGGAGTTGCTGATGCTGCTGCTGCTGCTGGTGCTGCGGGCACTGTTAGCTCCTCGGCAGCCACAACATCCAACCCAGTATCCGATGTGGTCGAAGGCGGATCATCTATATCCATTTCTGCATCCAGATTCGCCTCAATGGCCTCCTCTGTCAGTTCACTGGGCTCCTCCAGAGTCTCCAAATCCACTTTTGGTGCCGAAAAGTTGGGCAAAAACTGCCGCAAATCCGGTAAATCGGTGTAAAAGGCTCGCGTCTCCTCATCACCCCAAGGATCCAGCACACCAAAGGCAGCACTGTCCAGCATATTGTCTATGACTGTGCCCGGATTGCAGCATTCCGACTCCTTGGCCAGCTCCGGCAGCGGCTCACCCAGCAGCTCTGACAGGGATTGGGCCGAGGCCAGGAGCTTATCGAAGCCCGCCTGCATCAGTTCGCATTTCTCGCGCTTCTCCGTGGATATCTCACCCTTGCACTCCATAATCCGCCGTATATTCTTGGTCATGTTCATCAGCTCGGCCTGCTCGGCCAGGACATGCTTGCACAGGGCCTTGAAGTAGCCCTTGAGCATGGTCCTCAGATTGAGCTGCTTGTCGGCGGTCAGGAAATCCGATTTGGGCACCTCCACGCCATATTTGCTAGCCAGTTGCTGCATCTTCTGGGGCACCAGGCCGGCGTACTCCTCCCCGCAGTGCCGGCAAAAGGAGAGTATAATGGAGAAGTTACTATGATCATCCTTGTCCTGGGCTATCAGATGGACCAGAACCACGCCCAGCTGGGCCAGGCCCGGCTTCATTTGGATCACCCCTGAGCTAACCAGCTCGGCAAAGAGGCGCAGGTCCACCCGAAGCTTGCTGGGATTACCTATCTTCTCGCCATTCGCCTTGATGTTCAGCGCCTTCTGCCAGGCCTCCAGAAATTGTACATCAAAATCCGCATAGGTGCGATGGAGGCGGGAGGCCAGGGTGACCACAGCCGGGACATCGGTCATCTTTAGCTTGGCCTCCGCCAGAGCTGCACAGATTTCCGAGATGTATTTGCTTAGATTGAGGGCGGCCAGCTCGCGCAGGAGCCCGTCCAGCTGGGTGGCAGTGAACACCTTGAGTTTCTTCACAAATGCCGTGTTCTTCTTCAGGTTGGAGTCCAGGCGGGCAAAGTGCTCCTCGCCGGGCAGCTCAAAGTTGGAGTTTTCCAGTCGCAACTGGCGCTTGCTCTCGATCTTGTCGCGCAGCTCGCTTATGAACTGCTGCAGTTCCTCGCGCTCCTCGGCCGAGGTGGCTTCCGATTCCGCCTCAGCCTCCGCTTCTAATTCCTCAGTTGCTCCTACTCCTTCGTTCTGGTTGTTGTTGTCGTTGTTCTCCGCATCTTGGCCAGCGACTGTTGTCGTGGTACTCGCTGCCAGTGACTGCTCATCGACGGCGGCGGCAGCCGCGGGTGTCGAATCGCTAGCTTGCATGGCGGGATCGGTGCTCGGATTCGATGCGAATCGGTTTCGATTGCTCGTCGCACGCTTCTCGGTTGCTCCGGTTTTGAAATTCAATCTGCCAGCAGCCAGAAATCAGATTTCATCTGTGTTTTGTTGCTCGGCTGCCTTGACTTTTAGAGATGGCACAGCGCCGGGCATGGGGACTATCGGTCAAACGGTCACACCGAGCGATAGTTCAGGCGGTTTTTAAGCAGAAAATGGAAATTTTTAGGAAATTCAAAAGGAATTAAAAATTATTGCTAAATAAAATTAAATAATTATATTTAGTAAGCATTTAAATATAGAATTTTAACTTGGATATTTTACCTAATTTTTTTTTATATAAAAATGTCAACATAATCGATAAGTCTTAACGCCCCACCACTAACTGGTCACCTAACTATCGATAGCAGCGCCATGCTTGCTCCGCTTCAATTTAAAACTGAACCGTTATTTTGCCGTTTGACAGAAATTTAAATTAAAAACTTAAGACAAACAGAAAAATTTAAATAAATGTGAAAATGTCACACAAATCCAATCCACTAAACTAAAACTAAACCCCAACACAGACACAAACCTTAAAAATAAAAAAAAATAAATATAAATATAAATATAAATACAAAAATAAATAAAAGTAATAAGAGAGAGACCCCCCCCCCGAGGACCATGTACTCCAACCAATTTGCCTACACCCGCGAGCGTCGTCGCTTTGGTCAGCAATGCCTCTTCCAGGACCGCAACGAGCTGATGGTCAGCATCCATCCCAGCGGCAAGCAGCGTCTCAAGTACATCCTGCGCAATCCCATAGCCATGTCCACCCAGCTGAGCAACCAGACGGCGCTGAGCGTGATGGAAACGGAGAATGTGACGTACGATGAGCGCGGATTGTATCACTACGAGGGCGGGTGGCCCAAGGAGGTGAACCCCCTGGATGAGGAGCAGACGCAGCGCCATCGCAAGAAGGTGGAGCGCGACGATAGCTGGGGCGAGCAGGTCCTCGAGATGATCAAGAAGATGATGGGCGTGGTTGAGCAGAATAATGCCCTCAATATCTATCAGAATTTCTTTGCCGACTTGCCGCCCGAACTGGGCTATGACCTCAAGTTGCCCTTTATGGCGCGCATCTTGAATGTGTTCCATGATCTTTGGCTACCTGCGAGGGTGATGACCTCCATTGAATGGATGCCCAATAATAATCGACAGTTTATGGCTCAATTTACCAATCAACCGATGACGTCTTCCAGCGGCGGAGATGCCGAACACCAAAGCAAGATCAAGCAGCGAGTCCGTCTCCTAGCCGAAGAGCCAATTGGCAATGAGAATGGCTTTTATATTTGGGACGTTAAGAATCCGCTGAAGCCGCGCATTACCTACGACTGCCACGAGCCCGTCCAGCTGGCCAAGATCTGCCCGAAGGACGAGGCCTACATGGTGGGTGGTACCCATTTGGGGCAGGTCTGCCTGTGGAATACCTTCAGGGGTGGGCAGCCGGTGCGCTCATGCCCCTTGGAGGTGTCCCACCGGGAGGAGACCTCTGCCCTCTGCTGGGTCCACTCCAAATCCAACACGGAGTTCTATTCGGGTTCGCTGGATGGTTCCATCAAGTACTGGGATACCAGGGATCTGAAGATGCCGCTGCAGGAGCTGCTGCTTGAACCGGAACCGCAGGAGCCGCAGTCCAGGATGGATGCACATGGGGTGACGGTGCTGGAATTTGAGTACACCATCCCGGTGCGTTTTATCATCTGCAGCGACATGGGCTATGTCTTTGTGGGCAATCGCAAGGGAATGACTCCCCAGGAGGCTCTCATTAACCACTATCCTTTGTTTGCCGGCCCCATAAGGAGCATCAATCGGAATCCGTTCTTTGTGAAGAACTTCCTGGTCATTGGGGATTGGCGGGCTCGCATCTGGTCGGAGGAGGCTAAGGATGGCCCGAGTACCATGTATTTTCGGAAAAGGAATCAAATTATGTGCGGAGCCTGGAGCACGGGAAGGTGTTCCCTGTTTGTGACCGGGGATATCAAGGGTGTCTTGGATTTCTGGGATTTGCTGCTGCACCAGCGAAAGCCTATACTTTCCATAGACTTTAGGGTGCCCATCAAGAGTGTGGTCTTTCGTCCGGATGGGGATCTGCTGGCCGTTGCTTTGGAGAATGGAGACACGCAGATTCTAACACTGGACGAGGCCATGCGCACGGCCACTGGCAAGGAGAAGGCTTTAATTGCAGCCGTAGGTTCTCTCCCTTGTTAATTAATTATCCTTATTTAATTAATTAATTCCCTTAGATGTTCGAGCGTGAGATCTCGCGCAGCAAAATCCTGGAAGCTCGCGTCGAGGAGATGAAACTAAAGCGTCGAACAATGCTTCAGGCCGAGGCGGCGCGTCAGGGCCAGGACGGTGTCCCTGATCTTGACCTCGATCCCGACAATCCCGATCAGTTTCTCATGATGATCGAGAGCGATCAGGAGTTTCGCAAGGCCATCAAGGATTTCCAGGACGAGCTGATCAGCGTGGAGCGAAAGCGATCCAAGCGCACTGTCATCATGGAGCGCACTGTCTTCGAGGCACCCGAACTGAACGAGGACAGAGAGTCCATGTTCTACCCAAAGCAGCAGGTTCCAATTCGAAGTCAGGATAATAAGAGCAGGCAATCAGTGGATCAAAGAAAATCGATTATCTCCAATTAACAAACTTAAAAAGAAGACGGTAGTCTTTAAAAGTCTCTCTCTCATTTACTTTGAAAATTAATTAAAAATTGAGCAAAATTTAATAAGTAATTACATTGCCTACCTATCGAGTTGCCCATCGCACTTAATAATTAAATCGATTTATTTTACTATGCAATAAATCTTATTTAATAACACACTATATAAACTTAAGGCCGGCACTTGATCCCAGGGATGTTGGAACCAGTTGGGAATTATAAGTGCAAATGTGTGAGAATAATTGACAAATCTATCTTATTTCTAATTTGTAAATCGAAAACTGTCTTTTATTACCAAAACTTCTTAAAAATCTTAAAAGAACCCACAAATACTCACCCATTTAAGTGAAATCATAACACACAACCACATTTTATCACTCTTGGGAGTACTCTTTGGAGTCTTTTATTAAGACGAAAAAAAAAAAAACAAAAAATATAAACAATTAGCCCGTCAATGCTCGCCTTTAATTAAGTAACAACCTTTTTAACAGCTAAATTACCTTGCTAAACTCACTTTCCATACGGCAATTAGCTGCAGCAATTAAAAGGAGATAATAATTACACAAAAGTAGCAGTAGTAGTAGTAGTCGTTGTTGTTCTTGTAGTTATTATAAAAAAAAACAATGTTAAAGCTTTATGACCTACAGCGGAAGCAGCACTAAAACCCAGGAATCCTCAGTGCTCCTCTCTAGAGCTTGTCGGTGTCGACGCCCGTGTCCAGGAAGTCGTTCACCAGACGCATCGCCTTGCGTGGGATCAGGCGACCGATCTTTTCCACACCCACAAAATGACGGGGAATGGCGGCCTCCTCCAGGCCCTGGCGCTGGGCCTCGATAATGGAGGCGGCGGCCGTATCGGCAGGGATCAGTTTGAACAGTTTGGGGAAGCGGTAGCGGGGGTTCTTGCACAGACCCGTGTCAATCATGTAGGGGAAGATGGTGGTTAGCTTGACCTGGAGAAAAGAGAGTTAACGGTATTAGAATATTGATATCGAAAATATCGATTTATATATCGACACCTTCCCTTTTAAAAACTAATACATTATTGATATATCGATTTTATCTAGAATAAAATATCAACTCACATTATTTTGTGGATTTTTTTTACGCAGCTCCTCGGCCAGGGCAGCCATGTAGCCGCGAACGGCAAACTTGGTGCCGCAATAGGGCACCAGGTTGACCAGTCCAAAGAGTCCAGCGCACGAGGACAAAGCCACAATGCTGCCCTCGTTGCGCTCCACCATGTCGGGCAGGAACGACTGGATCATCCAGAAATGCGACAGCACATTGATGTCATACATCAGACGAATCTCGTTCTCGGTATGCTCCAGCAGGGGATGGCAGGGCATGATGCCGGCATTGTTGACCACCACATGAACGAATCCATGCTCCTTGCGCACCTTCTGGGCCAGCTCAACGAGTTCCTCCCGCTTGGTCACATTGCAGGTATAGCCGTAAGCCTTGCCGCCGCTCTTCTGGATCTCCTTCACCGTCTGGTTGTTGGTCTGCTCATTCACATCCCAGCAGATGACGGTGGCCCCCAGCTTGGCGTATTGCTGGGCCATATGCTTGCCCATGCCATGGCCAGTGCCGGTGATCAGGACCACCTTGCCGCCGACATTCTCCAGGGGAGCAGGCCTGAATAGGTTGACTATAGCCTCGACAATGGCAATCCAGAATTTCACGATCAGCATTACAATGTCCACGACCAGGAGGACGATGTTGTAGATGTCTGTGCTGTTGCCATTGTTGTTGCTGCTGCTGTTGCCAGCACTGGAAATTGAGAGAGAATAATATTTTACAAAATATTGATACATTTTATATAAATCTTTTTTGATAGAAAATTGAAAGTACACTCAAAGATATGTTTACTTTAAAATACATGGGTCCTAAAGAAAGCTTATTTTTGACAGTATATTTGGAAGTTCTCAAAAATTATAATTGATGGTGGTTTGTTTTGATTTTAGTATGCCTTGTCTTAAATTCTTTTTCTTAATTTTAAAGAAATGTTCTAGTTTTTAAGAAGGCTTTTCTTAAATATAAAAAACTATTTTTACAAGTGTAATAATCCAGCTTAATAGCTTTCGCCTTTCAGTTAATAAAAGTTAACTGAGTGAGCTTTGAATTGGTCAAGTATTAAATTGCCATCTTGATAACAAAATAATGCTTAATAAAATCTTAAAAAAAGAAACATAACTAAATTAGATGTGCATTTAATGCAAATGGTAATTAATCTTTTTTTCACTTAACTTTTCATGTGGAGACTGTGACATTGAACCCGGGCTAAACCATTTGGCTAAGTGTGGTAATTAAGCTGATGGGTGATATATACCTACATACATACATACATATATAAATTTATATTTATTTTGTAAGTACATGTGTAGAACTTGAAGTGCTTCAACTGTCATTACCTGAATCACCTTTGAACTGATTGACCCCTTCAGGTAATCCCTTGTTTGGGATAATTGCAACATTTCTTCAACTTGTTACATTTTATATATGTAGTATGTAGATTATATATATTTTTTTAAATTAGATAATTTAAAATTTTAATAGATTTAAAAATATTTTAAAATATTACAAATTAAAAGAGTAAAAGTAAAAGTACTAGAATAACCTAGATTTTATTTTATTTAATATTCAACATTACCTTTAAAATATAAATAATAACTCTTAAATATTATTTAATATTTTATAATATGTATATTTAATATTAATAAATATTTTATAGGTATTATTTATATTTCAGAACTAATAAAGTATATAAAATAAAATAAAATATAGGTAATTCTATTACCTCTGGGCTTTTTATATTTTTCCTTTAATCATACCTTTGCTTGGTTTTATTTCCCTTTTTTTGGGTGTATAAAAATCATATTTCTATATGGAAAACCATATATACATATATATTTTGTTTGTGGGCTCTTTTTGTGGGAAGTGCGTGCTGATGCTAGTTTTAACCCTTGATCCAAGCATCATTATTATAAAAACAATAAAACCAAACTGGAGTGAAGTGGAGCGGAATGTGAGTCTGGGGTCTGGGTGTGGGGTCTGGCCTAATCCGGCGAGTCCAACTCTTGCATGACCAGAGCCATCACATCACATCATTTGGGATGTGCGTGTGTGTGGAGCTTATCGCCATGTCGAGTGACCTTTTTGGCATCCTCAGTTCAGGCTTCTCCATAGCTTTGCTTACACGGTAAGAAAATATTCTATGAAAATATTTTCTGATAAATTTAGAGCCTATAAAAGATCATCTAAAAAAACTAGGCTTTAAGATCTTTGGTTAAAGGTTTTGTTCAGCTATTAAAAAAAAAAAAACATAAGCAAAGTAAACTTTAAGCTTTAATCTTAATAATTTTACGATTTAATTTAATTTTTATTATAGAGTAAAGCTTATTTTTTTTATTGCTTTTTTTTTGAGTGCTGGGTCTGGGAAAAGTGGGTGTTCAGCGCTTTTTCCCAGCTCTCGTTTTCATGTTTTCTCTAATTACACTGTTTGCCGGCACTGCAGCTGCGTGCCTCGATCTTGGTCAGATATTACGACATATAGTCCAGTAAATATATATAATATATATACGATCGTGCCACTCCCGCACTTCCACACCTCAAAAAAAAAAAAAAAATTGAGAACAAAAAAATCGCCCTTATCGCTCACTTCTGGAATGCTATTTATAAACACACCTTCTGACTCTCGCCGAAAGCGTGCCGATACCGATGAAAGCCGTGTTGTTACCAAGAAAAATGCACCCCACGAATTAGCTTAACCCCAGAGTGAACTGAAATAGGGTGTTTTATTCAAAATAAAATTAAGAGAAATTTTAGTTGAATTATTTTGAATATAAAGGTTATCTTAAAAAGGTGTTGGGTACAGAATTAATTGAATTCTAGTTTATTTTCGTTAATTGTTATGCTTTTTTGATACATCGAGAAGATATAATCAAAACAAAAAAGATCATTGGAAAACCAAGGCGATTTACAGTCACTTTAAAAATTATATTGTATATAAAATTAATTTAGCTGAAGTTTAGGGTAAGTTTTTTAAGCGTTTGGCTTTTTAAAAGACTAGAAAAATTCAACCGAGTCATTTTCGATGAATTCGATTTATTTAAAATGCATATTTCAATATACATTTATTGATATTTAAATAGAAAATGAGAAACCACATAAATAGGTCCTAAAAATTCAACCAAGAAGTAAAAGATTCCATACCCTCTCTAGGTGGAAAACCGTTTTCGATAAATTCGATATATTTAAAATGTTTAATTCGATATACATTTCTTGATAATTTTATAGAAAATCAGAATTATGAAATTCTCTTTTCCTAGTCTTAAATAATTTTGTATTATTTTTTAATTTTTTATTATTTATATTATATTAAATTTCCATTATAAAGGCTTCAAGGAGACTCTTAGGAATGTTTAAAGCCCCTTCAAACTCCCAATTTCTGGTCTTTAAATCTGGTAAAGTTTTTGTTTTAAATAGTAGTTTTTTTTAAAGCTTTAAGATAGATAAAACCTTTTGGTTCCACGCATAACTAAACACGATCTTTGGGCTGAACTTGATCTGCAGCTAAAGGATTATTTTGGGAGTTGTTCTTAGGATGGTCAAAGGTGGTAATCCACGATTCCAATGGATGATGTATCTGTACCAAGCAAATGAGGTGTTTTCTGGAGCACCTGCTTGAACCCTGCTCCTGGGGAGGTGGCTTCTGGGTGGCTGATAAGAGTCCAGCTATCGCTTATGGCAATTTTTTAATGGCCCCTAATGTGAATGTGTTCCATTGATAGTGCTGCCTTGATAGTGCTGCTCTCACTCTCACTCTCTTTCTCACTGGCTGTTTTGTTGCCAACAGCTCTAGTTTATATATATATATATTTTTGTCAACACTGACCTTTGCGACACTTTGGTCATTTTTGAAAGATTTCTGCTCGAAAAGGATTTTCCGAAAAGGATCTCGGGAGACCTGTTTTTGGCTGCAAACCGTTAGCGGCTGTTAACGAATTCAAACTGAAAATTGTACAGCTAAGTAAACACCGCGCACTACGCACCGCTCCGTGCCGCCGGTCGTATAAGTTATTATTTCAAATCTACACACACACAGAGGCCCAGATACTCGCTCGTACTTTCAGATACACTACACTACTCATAGATACAGATACAGCTACAGCCAACGGCAGCGGCAACGGCGACAGCGACTGCGACAGAGCGTTCTATAAACATTGCTCCGACACATGTTCATCCAAACCGATCCGATCCGATCTATATGGAACGAGACCCCAGTTCCGCTGGGTAGGGGTGCTCCAGTGGCTTGTATTGTGTGTGTGTGTTAATCAGGGTCCGATAGTAATAATACCAAGACTAAAAATGATATACATGTCATATAAAAATACACACAGCACAAACACACAGAGTTATCCCCCAGATGGAAAGATACTTTTCTCTCTAGAGATTTGATATAGAGAATAGGGGTCTCCCCCTAGATCATTTGGCTCTCTCAGCATGATGAATCGGAAATGGAGAAGATAAGGACTTGCCTGCAGTCTGATCTTTAACCCCCCCTATAGAACCCTTTCAAAGCAAGCTAATCTCCTAGAATCCAGAGGTATTCATAAGCAAATGCTTTGGGGGGCTTCAAGATATTTTTTATTTTATTTATAGAATATTTTGTCATGCCATAGAGAAGCAGAGAAGTTGCTTTAAACACAGAGGAACTCTAATGAAGAGGTTAATTTATATATATACAACTTTATAATTTAGAACTTCTGTTCTATAATAAATACTTTAACCTTCTTAAATATTTAAAAAGATATAAATGGAGATAGAAACCCTCAAAAAAATCTCTATTTTACCCTGTACAGTTGACCCCTTTGATCCTAGCTAATCTGAAGTTTTGATTAGATTGGCAGTTCCAAGGATCTGCCAACTCACCGTGATGAATCAGTTTGCGCAAAAAGTTTGTGGGTCAAAGTATGACTACCCCCCGAGAACTCACTTTTGCCATATCGATAAGCGATAAGCGAGATTAGTCAGTAGAGAAAATAAATACAAAAAAAATGACTACAAAATTGCAATCACTCTTTCACACGTAAACCGATAAAGTATGTTCTGTATACAAGTTGCAGTTCTATATCTTGTTTACATAGTATTTACGTTAGGGATACGTCATATTGCGGGGATCAACAAAGTGGTCAAGTACCAGCCGGCCTTTCCATATAATTAATTAATTAACTAATACAGACATGTTGGGACGGTTTACTGTTTCAAGTCAATATAGAATGGGTTACTTCCAATTTGAAAATTACCTTTAATTAAACCATTAAATGTTTAACAGATAAGATTGATCCATAAATCAAAGCATCGTGGTGGGGTTAAAGGTTAACGATTACGATTTGGTTTTTTTGTGATTTAATTTATATTTTTTTATAGTTTATTTAGAAGATTGACATGTAATATATATAATATTAAGTCAGTTAATCGGATAAAAACTGTAAGGCGCCGCCAAGGGCATCCTCTTCCTTTCCGGCCTCTCGAACTGGGACACCTTGTGGCTATGGTTTGCCCACATTCCGGTTCTCCGATGCGACCCGATCCGATCTGGTCCACCTTCCATTTGAGTGAAAACCCGGCAAGGTGGGGTGAGAGGAGGTTCAAGGCAAGGCGAATGGGGAAACCCAATGAAATAAAACAATGCCGCCGAATGAGTCTAGCTTTGGTCGTTGCATGAATGCATCCAATAGATAAACAAGATTCGTGACAATTGCGATACCCAGTTCTCAGTTCTCAGCTGTGGGTTCTGGGTTCCGAGTTCTCAGTTCTCATTTCTCGCTTTTCACTTCTCAGTTCTGGATTTCTGCGTGTGGACGCGGCTGGCTAATCGAATAAATTAGCTCGCATTACCGCAGCGCTTGACTGGCTTATTGTTTTGCATAAATTTCGTTATGATCGCCTCCGAAATGCATCCGTCAGATGCAGTGCATCTGTATCCGTGTCCATGCATCTCTCGGGGCGGCATCCCAATGTGGATACGTGCCAATTACAGCCAATATGTGTGTCTGGGTCGGGGTCACCTTCCGAACGGATCGGATCTGATCTGGAGCCCCCGAATCGTTAGCCAGTTAGCTAAACACTGCAATTTGCCGTTACTGTATAAGAACACTGGGTGAAAAAATAAAGTGAAATATAGTTGATTAAGGAAATGTTTTTTTGGGAATTTATAACACAGAAGAAATACATTTATATATTATATAAATAGTAAATACATAAAAAAATATTTTTAAAAAAAATATATATATATAAATAACAAATAAATTTGTATATCGCAAATATCGATAAAGTATTGATTTTTATACCCTGGCAAATTTCATAATTTTAGTCAGAAGCTTATAACACAGCGAAGAAGTCATTTCCGACCCTATAAATCATATATATTCTTGATCAGCATCAACAGCCGAGTCGATCTAGACATGTCTAGGAAAAAAAATTTTTTTTTTAATTTTTTCAAAATTTTATAAGGGGTACCATCATTAAATTTTCCGAAAATTGAACAAATTTAAATTTAAAAAAAAATTATATATCTAATATGCAGATTTATTAACCTTATAAAAACTAACATAAAAATGCTTTCCGATTTGAATTTAATAAATTTTTGGCTTAGTTATGGATTTTTCAAGTTTTGATTTTCCCAGAAATTATAAAAAAAATATATAAATATATTTTTCAGAATAAATAAAATAAAAAAATAAATAAATAAAATTTTTATAAATTTCACTTAATTCTGAATAATTTTCCTTTTAATATTTTTTGGTAGCAGTGCATTTGTATCTTTTTCCGTATCTGTTACGGGGTCTCTAGTTCAAGTTGGACTTGCGTTAATATAAAGACCGATTGCATTTGTTTATACACATATATAGTATATGTACTTGCAAAAAAAATATATATTTTATTGCGCCACACAATTATCATAAACTATTTTGAAAAGTGAGGGTACAAATGCCAACATTCAGAGTTATTATAAATGTATCTTAAAGATTGTATCTTGTATCTCGGAATTTTTACTTTTATTTTCTTCTATTATTTGTTATATATTTAATAATTAATATTTATAACAAATACACACACACAAATTTAATTGAATTTTATTTAAATACATTTTCCAAAAAGAAATAGCTCCCAGCTCAGACCTGCAGAGTGGAGAAGAAGGAGACGACGGCGCTGTCCGTGGGCAGGCACTGGCCAAAGGCCTCAATGAGCAGCGGCTCCGCGGTGACGGTGCCCATGAAGTCCTCCATGGAGACCTGTGCCAGGATACTAAAAGTTAATTAAGCCACAAGGAGGGGGCAAGAGGTGCAGCACTCACCTTGCCATCCTTATCCAGATCAAATTTCTTCAGCACAATTTCCACCAGATCCTTGACACCCTCGTCCGGATCCTCATCCTGCGGCTGCTTAATCAGGCAGTTCCTCAGTAACGTGAACATCTCATCCTTGGTGATGAAGCCATCGGTGTTGAGGTCATACACCCGAAAGCAAAAAGCCGCCTTTTCCGCCGCCGTGCCGCGCAAGAAGGTCGACAGACCAATCAGCCAGCCCTCGAGGCGCAAAGGCAGACCCTCGTGGGCCTTGTCCCAGCTGCAGAAGATGCGCTCCATCAGGATCTCCTCGGTGACAATGTCGAAGGTGCTGTGCAGCAGCTCTCGGAAAACGATGCGATCGATGCCCTGGGTAGGTGGAGTATAACAGGGGGTTGGGTTAATTAATTAATTAAATTTAAAAAAGTAAAAAAAAACATAATAATAATAATAATAATTAAACATACATTTTTTAGACAATAATTAATAATAAATAAATAAATAATTAATAATAATTAATTCATAAATAATTAATTAATAAATCAATAATTAATTAATAAATTATTAATTAAAAATTCAATCATGTTTAAAGTTTAAGAAAACGTAATTAAAAATATAAGAAATTTAATAAATTAAAACACTATTAATAATAATAATAATTAATAATTAATTGAATTTAATTTATGGACTAACACTGATATAAAACCCCAAATATAGAACAGAATGCACCAGAACAAGTTTTTGTATACATGTTGCTAGGTGCCTAATAAAATGTTGCTCAACATCTACTCAGCAATATACAGCCGTGTTGCTAAGACTTAGCTGGCCAGAGCAACTTTATTTTCTCATAATTCTTAAGTTTATTATTCAATTTCACTCAAAACTTATTTACTCAAAGCTATAAATTATTTTCTTTATTTATATATTAAAAATTCTAAATAAAAATATTTCTTTTTTACCGAATTATCAGAGCCATGGGCTTGTTTGGCTTCATTTTCTTTATAAACTGTTTTGATTTGTTTGATATTAATATTTAAAGAATATATTTTAACCGAATTGAACCTTTAGGAATGCAGTCAGCAAATTTGGGAGCTCTAGCTCAGAGAATCCTTAAGATCAAAAGGCTCAAACCTAGTTTTTTTAAATTAATTGTAAAACACATTTCATAAATTGAAACGATTTCTGATGTATAAAATATATATATATATTTATATAAATCTCACCTCTACGGCGGCATGTGGCTTGGCTATGGCTGCACTCGAGGAGGTAGAGGCCAGCGTCTTGGCCGCATACTGACAGTTGGACACCAGCTTGCGATAGATCCGGCACAAAGCATCCAGCTCGTCCCTGCTCAAGGATAACGAGATTATATATATTTGTATATAGGAAATCCTTTCAAGGAGAGCCTGGTGTTAGTACTTGGTAAAGCGCGTCTTCTTGCGCAGACTGTCCAGAAGCTTGGGATTGATTTTGCCGCTCAGCTCATCCATCCTCCGTTGCCGCTGTTGCCGTTTGTTCTGCAAGGCAGCCGCCGCGGCCTTCGACTGTTGGTGGCTCGAGTTGCGCTTGCCGCTGGCAAGGAACACGGATACCGTTTTCAGTATGGTTCGACTCGCATGTAGCGTGGATCTGGCGGCGCCTCCGCCACCTCCGCCGGCTGTTGTTGCCACTGTTGCTGTGGGTGCTGCACCACCTCCGCCTCCTGCTCCTGCTCCGCCTGCTGCTGCTTGGGGTGTCGGTGTTGGCGAACGACCCTTGCCGGCGGCGCCCGCCTTGCCTGCACAAAAAAAAATGTATAAAAAAAATAGAAAGAGAAACACAAATTGCCAGTTACATATACACCTCCTCCTCCCACGCCACTTGGGTGCGTGTCTCTGTGGGTTTGCTACTTTATGTGTCAAAGTCGACACGCTCACCCGCCGGGCTCCCAGCTCCCCCAGCGCTCCTTCTTGGAGAGCCGGAGCCCAAGCCCAAGCCCAAGCCAGAAAAGCCCTTCAACTATGTAATGTGGAGCACAGAGCAAACAAAAGGCCTGGAAATGCAAATGCGGGGCTTTCATACCCGCCGGAAACCCATTCGGAGCCCATCGAAATGGGTAATAGCGTTCACATTCTGCCCATAAATTGTTTTGGCGACTTAAATACACTGAAAGAAATCTATATCGAGGAGGAAATTAAGTGGGAAAAAGCTACTTAAGAGCTAGAACATACAAAACTCTCAAAAAAGTCCCTGTAAAAAATAAATATTGAATAGAAAGTTTTAGTAAAGTAACCATAAAACCTATAAATGATCGTGGGTTTTTTTTAAATAAATCTTAATTAATTTAAATAATAATATTCAATTATATAAATATCACATATATATAGAAATATAAATAATTTAATATATCTATAGTGAATAGTAATAAATAATTCTCATAATAAAAAGCACCATTTTGAGATCCTTTACAATGAGCTTAAAAGTAGGCTATACAAATTTGTAGGTTCCAAATTTAGTTAATCCTTCAGCCTAAACCTAACTTTTTAGTTTAATTTAATAAATTTAAAAAAAAAATAATATAATAAGTTTGAGGACATTCCTTCTTCTTGGAATGTAACCATAAATCCTATAAAATATTGTAAGTTGTTTTTAAATAAATCTTAAATAAGTGAAATATTTGTTTTAAATTATTTGAAAATCACTTTCAAGACTTTCAAGATTAAAAAAATGTAGAAAAAAATAAATAATAATATAATAATAAACAATAATAAATATTTCTCACATTTCTAAAAAAAACACCTCTTTAAAACCCCTTAAAAGTGTGCTTAAAAGTATGCAATAAAATTTGGTAGGTACCGAATTCAGTTTAAATCCCTCAGCTTAAACCTCTTCATTTAATTTAAAGTTTTGAAAATTGAATGATATTCAAGGGAAAATTAAATTCGGTTATTTTTCAGCTGTTTTAGGAAATTCCTTCTCCAATTTCTGTGAGTGCACTCATTTGCTGTTGTGTTCACTTTGATTTCAATCTGTACTCGTACTTTTCGCCTCCCCACCATTGTTTTGTTGTCTCGTGCTCCTTTGTGAGCCTTGGAGAAAAAATGCTATTATCTAGTGATTACCCGTATAAGTAGCGGGGTTTCCCCGTTCCCCAATTTCTTTTGCCCCAAAGGCACTATAATTTTATTAGCATTTCCATTTGCCATTGTCGGCGGGGCATGCATGCTATAGGACACACGTCTGTCTAGGACCGTTCCCATGTGCCGCATACGGTATATCCTATAATTTGTTGATATCGGTTGCCAAGTAGGGTTTTAGCTCTGGGCTCCCTCTTTCCAAGCTCGACCACTGTTAAGGCAAACAAATCAAAAATTTTTTGGACCTGGCAGTCCGTCAAAATGAAAAGGGCTGCAGTCTCTGCACTCTCTCTGCCTCCTGGCTGCAATTTCCTGTGCCAGGACATGTACGGAACATGTACCATGTGACAGGCAGGCCTGGACGACGGGTCATGTCCTTTATGGCCGCCAATGATTGCTTCAGTCGCAAATGGCAAGCCAAAGGCAAGGATCCTGTGTTCCCGGACTCTCTTTCTCAGTGGAATTTTGGAAAGTATTTAGTACTTTAATTATTAAAATTTATTTATGCAGTAAAAGGTTATATCCTTTAAACACTTTTTTGTTGTTTTTTTGCTTAGCAACGATAAATCAATAGTCGATTTTCCACAAACTAAAACATATTTTCTTTATAAAATATTATATAGAGAAATATCCGGAAGGCTTTGGCAACGTTTTGGACTCCAGGAAAGTGTTGCTTCTGAAGGTAATTTCATTTTAATTAATTAAAAGTAAGTACTTCAACTAATAAAATATTTTTTTTTCAGACTTTTGCAGTTAGCTTACAACTTTTTGAGAATGACAGTATTATCTGTATCTATAAAAACAGCTTTGAGTTTTAAAATCATTTAAAAATGGCGCCCAAAAGTAGGCCTGTGGCACTTGTAATTATATTTGAAATCCACAAAGCTACAGCTCCAGGCTTTAAAGCAATTAACCAAGAAACTTTCGAAATTCCTGCAACCAAAAAGGAATTCCCACAACAAAAGCCCCCTAGAAAACTGGCAAAACTTCAACTATTTTGTATTCCCCACTGAATTTGGGGCTGGCCAAGGCTGCTACCCAATTGCTAGGGCAATTGTCGAACCTTCAAAAGTAATTACAATCCACACTGACACACACACACACACACACACACACAGAGACGAAATGTTGTTTTTTATAGATCTTTAAAGTAGATACCCATGGTCGGTCTGCTCCTGGCTCCTGGCTGCCGTTGTTGTTGTTGTTTTGATTGCGCGATTAACTCCACGCAGGAGCGTTAAAACCGTGTCCCTCGGCCCTTGGGCCAAAACGAAAAAAGCGAAGGAATCAACAAACAAAATATAGAGCGCGCGCCTTTCAGTTCAGTTTCCAAGGCGAAGACAGGTCCTTGAAGGAGGTGGCGGTGGAGTTGGAATCAAGGCAGTTGGACCTAGGTAAAGGTATGTAAAGGTAACCGTGCCAGTCTATTTTTGGGGCCAGAAACACCAAAACTTATTGACAAAACAGGGCCAAGAAGCGACTTTTGGCCACCGCATTCCAAACAAAGACAGTAAAAGATGAGTAACGGCATACGAAGGATGTCTTGAAAGAGAGGCAGAGAGAGCCACAAGTCTTATAGAGAACATTTCAATTTAACAATAAAAAATCTCTGAAAAAAAGTTAATAAATAAAAAATCAAAATACTTTCATACTTTGTACTGGGGTTTATGTAGAAAACTGAATATATTTACAAATTTTTCAAGCTCATTCTTGTCTTGTCCTGCAGGATCTTTTGGCACAACCGCTTACCTCTTCATTTTCATTTTCTTTGCAAAAAAAAGTATCAACAGTTTATTTTTAGTTTTTTTTTTTCTTTCGTTTCCTCTTTTATTTGTTAGATTTCACTTTTGTTTTGTAACAACATATTTTTTGTTTTATATTTTTTCTGGTTTTCTGTTTTCCCTCCGACTCCTTCGATTGCTTGAATTACGTTTTAATTATTGTGTGTCCTGATAGATAGATAGAATCAGCATATATAGGCGCGTGTGTAACTTATATACAACTATCAGATAGATTACTCTGTTCATTAATTCTGTTTCTGTTCGACTTAGGCGTAAGTATTGTTATAATGTTGTGTTTTTCTTTTCTTTTTTTTATTTAGTACACAGTACAGTAATGTCTATATATGTCTGCACTTTGATTTGATTTCTTCAGTTAAGTTTAAACCCGCAGCGTACTAACCCAGTTCCAGATTCAGATCGGTTTCCTTTAACAATTTGGATTGGGATTTTCGGGCTAATAATAATAATAATAATAATTATTAAAATAAAAAAAAATATATATATATATATATTAAAATAAACAAGTGTTAATTTTGGCTTAAACACGGTGTGACATAAGTTAGGACATAAGAGTTATTGCATTTAATTACACGTTCAATTCGAAATCCTATTTTAAAACATTACATAATAACCGTACAATATAATATTAATTAACAAGAAAATGAACTGCAACGTTTATTCTGTTCCACGGCTTCCTTTCTCTAAGATTTGTCTTGGTTATATCTTAAATCATTTTCGCAGGGCCAAGGCTGCTTAGTCAAATGGTTTTTTTGGGGGTGTTTTTCTCCTTAGTTTAAACAGTTACAAATTTTGAATAATATTACAAGTGAACACACAGAGATTGAAACAGAGAGAGAGAGAGAGAGAGAGACGAGACGTAACATTTAAATTGAAAGATTCTACGAAGCGAACATAATTATAAACTTAACCCTCTTGGCCCCAAAAAGTCACTTATTGTTCATAGATTACTTTGGAAAGCGGCTATCGAGGGTTAAGGCAAAGCGAACTTCAGTGGCTGCGACTGGATTTTGGATTGTTGTTAAAGTGTTGTGTGTGTTCTGGTACTTTTTGATCCTTAAAACTCTTTAGAACTCCTATAGAACGATGGAACGAGGTCTGAACAAAGCCAAAAGCACATCGTCTTATTCATTATACATTATTCCTTATTCATTATTCATTATATTGCATGTGTCTGTGTGTCTGTGCACTTACTATAACCATGTTTCCATCTTAAATTGTTTGTTTGTTTCCACTTCGTTTCTGTAAGTTCCTTGCTTTGCTCTGTTACAATTCATCCAACCTTGCTCCAATCTTAGCTTTTGTTTTTTTTATCATTTGTTATCCTTGTTAACAGCTACTGATGGCTAAAACTAAGAGTTTTCAAATCTTGTTTTCTGTTTTACTTTCCGCTTACATTTAGGTAAATGCATACATATAGTATGTGTATATACGTACATATATATATGCATTGTGTGTATATATAGTGTATCTATATATATATATTTATATATATATATATATATTTATATGTATGCATGTGCGTGTGTTCACGCCACATCATCGAATCACTTTCTAGCTTAAAATCCAAATCATTTATCAATTATATCGATATATATATATATGCTATTTATATATATATATATAAATATCTATATATATATATATATATTGTAGCTTGTTTTCTGAAAGTGAGAGGGATTTATCCTTTTCCTTTGTATATATATTAGGCTGTTGTCAGTGTTAGTGTTAGCGGTAGATCCTTTGTTGGCTGCTGCTGGCATTCCAACCGATATTATAACTCCATATCCCTAGCCTCATCCTCACTATAATCGGACATACTCGACTCACTGTCACTGCTCTCACGCTCCTGCTGCGCTGCCCGCAACGCATCTTCGGTGGCATAACGCTGCACATAGTCCGCCACCTTGCGATGATACTCCTCCGGCTCGTGCAGGTACAAAGCGGCCGCATCCCGATTGAGCGGATCGACCGGGTTGGGATATGTGAGCAGCTGGGGCAAGAACGATTCAAAGATGTTCGATAGATCGTACAGCGCAGTCCAGGCCTGATTAATCACATCCAAACAAACGGTCCCAGACGACTCGTCAATATTCGGATGATAGATCTTGTTCACAAACCCAATGCTGGGCGATTTGAAGGGATAGTTATCGGGCAGGTAGACGCGCACCTTCCACACGCCGCCCTCGTACGGCGTCTCTGTGGGTCCAAAGAACTTGACATGGAACTCGTTGAGGCCGCCCAGGATGGTGACCTCGTGCTTCGATTCGATCAGCTTGATCACATCGTTGTCCATGCGACGCTTTCCGGCACTCGGCGAGGACATTTTTGTAGCTTACGTGGGATGGGGACTGGGAGCTGGGACTTGCAGTTGGGCTTTTGATTGGTTTTGGTTTTGATTTGGTGTGGACTCGTCGTTGTCTTTTTTTTTTTTTTTTTTTTTTAAGGCTTAGGCGGTATATTTTTGTTAAGGTATATTGCTATTATGGTTCCTCTGTCCACTTCCTGGTGCTCTTCGTCGTCTGCTGCTCCACCGCTGAATGCGAACGCATCCGCATCCGTCAACTCTCACTGGCAGGGTCCAGAGCGAAAGAGTTGCCTGCAAGGAGAAACAAAAAACGTATAAGAATGGGCATTCTGAGGAGTATCTTAATATATTTCAAATATATTAAACAATATAAAAGAATTAAATTGATAAATTGAATTTAAATTTAAGTTATTAAGCCTTCTTTCGACGTCGAACTTATTTTTAAAATGTTGCCTACTTTACAAAATACTCTGATAACACACAAACAAAAAAGGCGCGAAATACACATCCTTGAAATATGAATATGTCCTTGTTCCTATTTTGTAGCTACCCCTTAGTAAGCCTTGGTGAGCTTCCAAATTCGAAGGTAGTTTCGAAATTCAATTCAAAATTCGATTCTAAATCGAAAATATTCGTCTCGACTTTCGATTATAAGCCATTTCTCTTCCGATTCCTGTTCCGATGCGATATAAAGGATGTCGCGTTGCCTTCTGAGTTGCTCAGTTATCTATATACATTTATATATATTTATATTCATGGTTATGTAGGTCACCAAGCTGAGCGAATCTCTTCTGCACTCACACACCCAATACACTGGTGGAAATGCATACTTGGCCTAAATGAGGAAACTATGTCAGCAATCTGTGACGTCGTAGCTTAAACCACTCTCTCTCTCTCTCTACCTCGCTCCCAACTACGTCATTGCCATTTGCAAAAATTAGTGTCCTTCGAAAGGGATCTGCTAACCGGAATTATGCTGCATACCTTCGGGATACCGTTAAGCTCGCCAACAAACCGTTGCTCTGGGTGATGCCGTTTCAATTTCAATTTCCTTTTTCAGTGGGGCGCGAAAGGAGCGAATGGAGTGGAGTGAAGTGGGGGCGATGACGGAGCTCAGATGGTTTGGTGGCTGTTGTTTTCAAACAAGCTCAGCTGTTTAATGTTGTTGCTCGCTCGAAAGTCAAACAGCAGGAGAGAGAGAGAAAGAGAGAAAGGCGCGAGAGAGAGGTGGGCCTGTGGGAGAGTGGGCATGAGAGAGCAGACGAGAGAGAGGCCCCACAATAATCTTGAAATCAACAAATGTACCGTGGACCTCAAGGAGGTGGAAGCCTTGTTATCCTGTTATTCCTATTGACCAGATTTACTAGGATTATGGCTCAATTTAATTGAACATTGGAATTTTTTAATCTTAAAATGTGTTATCATTTAATAGGATACAATGTTTCAGTACAATAATTTCAGCAATAATAAGGTTATCCTTAAAATTACAAATAAAAATGGGAAATTGAAAAGGGTTTGACTTAAGGGCTGGGCACTTTACTCTATCATATTCAGCTAGGTGACAAAATTGATCCACAGTGCCATCTGCCTACTATCCCCCATTCCCCGGCTCGCTCTCTCTCTCTCTCTCTCTTCATCGCCTTTGCATCACCCACTTCTCCCGCTCTGGGATGAGCTAATTCTGCTGTTACTTCGCTCTCCACTCTCTTGCACTTTGCGTGTGTGTGCGCTTGTGGTGTTTTTGCTTCTACCCGAGCTCCCCCGTCTTCCCGTCTCTTTCTAGCCACCCATCACATCAAAAATCTTTCCGTTTCTGTCTTTGCCACGGTTTGGCTTCGTTAGTTTAACAAATTGTGAAATTCTCTTTCGATTTCTGTATAGCCTCCGACTGTTGTGTGTGTGCATCTGTATGCGTATGTGGAGAATTACTGTTGTTGTGGCTTCACTGTACGCAATAAGCGAGGTATTACTGTTCGGGCTCCATTTTGCCCTTGTTGTCGCTATTACTATTGGCTTTGCTTTTTTGTCTGAGTGTGTGACAATGATGCGCCCACATGGAATATCAACAATAACAACAAATAAAAATAAAAATAAAAATAAATAAATGCGAGTCAGCTGGCAGTTTGTTTTTGTCGCAGTAAATTTCTATTTAATAATTATTTAAATTTGAAAAGCACACAAAGAATATCGAGTAACGTTTTCTTATCAAAACCACACAGCACACTGCACACACACATGCACACTTACGTTCAGCTTTTTTTAGTTATGAAAAACATAGTTATACATTTTGGTTATTTACTTGCAACTGCTGTGTTCGTTGGGGCTGTTATTGTTGCTGCTGCTGCTGCCTCTCCGCCTCCCTTATGCATATAGGAGCGCTGCCTGTGTGTGTGCGTGTGTGTTTTCGCTCGTTTTGTTGTCTACTTCAACTAGTTACTGAAAATTAACTGGCAACAGAGTTTCGAGCCCCCAAAGCAGAAAGCAGAAAGCAGCGCACGTTGGAGCAACGCCAGCAGAGGCAGAGCCAGAGCCAGCATGAAGCAGAGAGCGACAATCAGGAGAGCAAGCGCAAAGCAGAGAGTGCGAGGGAGTGGGGGCGTCAGGGAGCGGGAGCAGGAAGAGGGTCGCGATGCCAGTGCAGTGTACTCCCCACCCCAGTCCGTCCTCTCCCTCGCACGCCCAGGCAAAGCCAAATCATAATAACAAAGCGATGGGCAGCAGAGAGGGACAGCGACCGAGAGCAGGGAAAAGAAAACCAAAGCAAAGTGAAGCAAAGCAAAGAAAAGCTATAATCAAGGACAGCTGTAAAATGCAGCAAGGCAAAGCCACAAAAACAAAAGCAAAAGAAAGAAATGAGGAATAACAGCAGGGCAACGGATAGGATGGAGAGGCCAAAGCCGAAGTGGCGATGCCCTTCAAAAGTGCACGTGTGTGTGGGGCCTAGCAACAAAAGACCCACCGCACATCACAATTGAACGAGGTCAAATGCAACGGTTTAGCGAAGGGTTAAAAATAAAGCCAAACCAAATCAAGGCAAAGCCAAAAACAAAGCCAAAATTAGGGAGACATCTTTGGAGGTGTTTTTGCAACACACACTGGCATACACACAATGCCTATTGGGTCATTGACTGCAAGTGTGCGAGAAGGGACAGTTACATGTATTTGTGGGGCCAAAAATTTAGCAAATGAGTTTTTACTCCGCATTTCAACACATTTAATTGGACGTGGTGATAAGATTTTTAAAACGCAAAAGCAAAGGAGCGGGGCGGAGGAAAGCACACAACGCAATAAGCAGGCCAAAAGCAAAGTGCGTAGTTTTCGGGGAGGTGGAGTGGGGGGTGCTGTGGTGCCCGAAAGGGATGGCAATATCACAACAAAGAAATGTTGCACTTAACGGTAGTTAAAGAGCACGACAAACACTTCGATAGGGCATATGACTAACGGGAAAAAACCGAAATATAGTGAAAACCAATTGGCAAAGCCAGCGCTATTGACATGCATTGCAAATCGAAGTTTGCTTTTGATTTGCAAAATTACAAGGATAGAGCGAGGTGGGAAGAGGAATGGCTGGTAGTGGGTGCAAGTGGTAATGGAAGTGGAAGCGGGACGGAGATGGAAAACATTCACAGCTGTGCGGGGGTCAAGCTGCCATTGTTGTTGTCGCATTCTCACACACACACTCAGACTCAAGCGCGCACAGACACAAAGAGGCTTTTACTCATATGTATATACAAAAATGTACATATGAAATGCAGTAATTCTATTTTTCATCAAACAATTATACATACATATACACACACGCACTCGCGTGTATTTGTCTGTCGTATATTCTGTACCTTTTTATTTTGATTTCTCTTTTATGTGTATTTCTGTGCTCGCTGCGCTGTATATTCTGTTGTTGTTTTGCTGTTGTTGCTGCCTTCTCCGTTCTCGCTGCTCTTGTTGTTGCTGTTTTTGTAGTCGCGGATGCTGGTGGCTGCCGCCTTCGATTTCTACGCTTTGATATTTCCTCTCCACATTGCCTTTTGCACCGATCGCGATCTGTGCATTTTCTTGGTCTTTGCTTCGTCCTCCTCCACCAACCAGTGTTGCCAATTTAGCTTTTCCCACTATATCTGGCGTGTTTCAAAACCTAAATATAACGATACTTTTTGCCCAAATATCGAAATCGCCATATTTTTGTTTGATATTTTCCCCTTGGTCACTCTGAACTTCAAAGTAAAATGTCAAAACAAAGTTTTACATGCTTGGGGTCGAATTCTCGTGTAGAATGTAGAGTGTTCGAGAGCGAACAACATAGACTTCGGCAGCCTTCGGCAGCACCTTCGGCTCCGTTGCAACCGAACCGAGAGAGAATGTGTTCGACGAACGTGTTTGAATGTGCTATCATCAAAATTTGCTGGCTATTTCTAGCTTTTTTCGAAGTTGGGTTTAGCTTTTTCACCAACGCAACTAGAGCCAGGGTGACCGCGCCGATAACGATAGGAAAATACCATAATACACCATTTTCAGCTCGTATGTTCACACTTTTAGTATTTTAACAACTCGAACTATCGGTGGTTGGCAACCCTTGTTCATGCTCATCCCTAATACATAATCCAATTTTTGAGAACAGAAATTTGGCTACTAAAAATATATTTGAAAGAGGTAAAATGATTTAATTTAATTTAAAAAATTAAAGTAAATAAATACCAGGCTAGATATCGAGGCGATATATACTATTTTTACCAATGAATATTTAAAATACCAAACAGTTCAATCGATTTCATCCCCGATGCATCGATAAGCTCAGTATTTTTGCAAGTATCGACTTACTTGCAGCCGATGACGATATATACTGAAAGGCTCTTAAAAGCGCACTATTTAAAATTATTTGTTTTTTAATAATGAATAATTAAGCCATAAACAGCTTACGTAATAATTGAAAATGTAAGAACTTAACGGATTTTGATGAAACACCTACCAAATTGCTTAGAATGCCGATGTCGCCTATTGAGTAGTTACTTTATTTAATATTAAATTCCATAAATTGCTAATGTTATTAAATCTAGTATTTTTTAACATGGTTCTGTTCTTGGGTTTAGCAACTAGTTCTCTGCTAGTTCACAGCTGGTTCCATTTTCATACTTCGCGCCTGTGTTATCAAATTAAATAATAATAATAATTAAATAACAATTGTTATTAATGCGCTAATATAATTTTACAAAAAATCTTTATTGACCAGAGAGGTAAGACGTTTTCTCGATTATACTAGTTATCGATAACCAGGACAGAGCGCGCCAATTGGAATTTGAAAAAAAAGTACCATAGTTATACTTGTATTCTATATTCTATATAATTGTTAGTTGAAAATACATTTTAATTTGAAAAATTGTAATTAAAAATATATTTTTATAAGGCAATATATATATTACGCTTAAAACCTATTAAATAGTTTTTTTTATTTGCTGTAATAATTAAATGGTTACACATGTAACTTTAGATTTTTTTTAGATTTGTATTAATAAAGTGGCACTTGAACCCACATATCGACAGCTCAGCATTCCGCTGATGACCGATTTAATAGCGAAAGTGCTGACTCGCTGACAACTCGCTCTGCATACTCTTTTCCCTTGGAGCTAATGCCGTGCTCCGTATTAGTTGTGGGTTCAGTCATTGAAGTGTCAGATTTATTTATTCAAGGCAGAAATAAATAGAACAAATGTACTTAGAAAAAAACTAGAGAGCTTCGAATGGGAATATTAATAATATTAATAATAATTAATAACATGCTGTACCTAAAAGAACAATTTTTAGATAAATATCTTCAGATAAAAGCCTGAAAAAACCGCTCAATCGATTTAAAATCGATTTCGATGTACTAAAATATCGAAAACTCCGATTTGTTTATATAAAATATATAGAACTCAATATTTAAATCTAAAAGGAAGAGTATTAGTTTAATTTTATATTTTATTACCCATCGATTTCGCTAAAACATAAGTTCGATTCCAGCGAATTTAAATGAAAACAAAGTGCCCGAAATGCAGAAAAGAATCCAAACTAAGACTGCAGCACTTGCGCAATTCTTCATTTTCCGTTCTCCAGTCTCTGCAGGTGAGACCACAAATTTCGCTGATTTGTTCTTTCTTTCCGGTCATATAAAAACCCCTACCGGTGGCGAAACTTTAGTCAAAATTCAGTGAGCCATGTGGGGACAACGACTGCTGCCGACACTGCTGGTCCTGGGCTGCCTATGGGCCGCCATGGTGGTTTCGGTTTCGGCCAACGAGAACGAGGAGTTCGAGGATGCCGTTCCCGAGACGGAGTTCGACTACGTAGAGCGCCGCGGGCGTAATATTCCGTCCCAGGCCTATGCTGCCCCGGTTGTCTACAACTCGCAGGCCAGCTATTCGGCGCCCAAGGCCCAGGGATATTCGGCACCCGCGGCTCCGTCGTATTCAGCGCCTGCTCCAGCCTATTCAGCGCAAAAGGCTTCATCGTATTCCGCGCCTGCAGCTCCAAGTTATTCCGCCCCAGCTGCTCCAGCATATTCAGCGCCTGCTGCTCCATCATATTCAGCGCCAGCAGCACCGAGCTATTCTGCCCCAGCTGCTCCATCATATTCAGCGCCTGCAGCTCCAAGCTATTCCGCCCCAGCTGCTCCATCATATTCAGCGCCTGCAGCTCCAAGCTATTCCGCCCCAGCTGCTCCATCATATTCAGCGCCTGCAGCTCCGAGCTACTCTGCCCCAGCTGCTCCATCATATTCAGCGCCTGCAGCTCAAAGCTATTCGGCCCCAGCTGCTCCGAGCTATTCAGCCCCAGCTGCTCCATCCTATTCAGCACCTGCAGCTCCATCATATTCAGCGCCAGCACAATCTTATTCGGCTCCTGCTGCCCCATCATATTCAGCACCCTCATCATCATCTTATTCAGCCCCTGCCGCTCCATCCTACTCTGCACCTGCTGCTCCCTCATACTCAGCTCCTGCTGCTCCATCGTATTCAGCACCCGCTGCACCATCATACTCAGTACCCGCATCATCCAGCTATTCAGCACCAAAGGCTCAGTCCTACTCTGCTCCTGCGGCTCCCTCATACTCAGCACCCGCATCACCATCCTATTCAGCACCCGCAGCTCCATCATATTCAGCACCTGCTGCTCCTAGCTATTCCGCACCCGCTGCTCCATCGTATTCTGCACCTGCTGCTCCTAGCTATTCCGCACCCGCTTCCTCTGGATACTCAGCATCGCGAGCATATTCAGCGCCAGCTGCGGCACCAGCATCCTCTGGATATTCAGCACCAAAGGCTTCTCCTGCTTCCGCCTCCGGATATTCTGCGCCGGCGTCTTCTTCTGCTCCCAGCTATGCAGCACCTGCCAAGGAATCCAGCGGATACTCAGCGCCCGCTGCTGCTTCGAAATCCTCCGGCTATGCCCGCACGTACATGGATGAGATCGTTGGAATGGCTAGGACGGCTGGCGGCTATGGACCACCGGCTCCGGCTCCAGCTCCTGCATCCTATGGCGGCGCCTCGATTCCATCGCCGCCGTGCCCCAGAAATTATGTGTTCGGTTGCCAGAGCGTTTTTACGCCAGCTCCTTGCAGCCAAGGATATTCCGGCTACTGAACCCACCACTCTCACTCCCAGCTGTGACCCGATCTTCTGCTTAATAAAAGAAAACCGAAAGTGTTTTTATATACGTGCAAGGGGTTTTTGTAGCTTTCTGTCATATTTAAATATCATTTGGGAAACGAAAAGCAGCTCCAGACGAGTCGATCTAGGTTCTCAGTTAATTGTTACGCAATAAATTTGTGACAAATACTACCTACAAGGGTTCCCCGACAAAATTATCCATTTAGGCAGTATTTTAAAATTATTACATTTTTGAATTTTTGAATTTTGTCAATGTTTTTTTATTAACAAAATTTGGAAATATATAAAATTATAATAAATATTAAATGCACTCTTAAGAATATTTTTTATATTTAAGAAAAATCGCCATAAAATTTACAAAAATTTTCTTACAACCCTAAAACTAAGAAAATCTTTCTAAATTGAAAAAAAAAGTACCTTTAAAACCCAAAAATTTTAAAAAATATATATTTTCGAATATTTTATAAAATATTAAAAAATTGCTAAAATCTTTTTTGATCATTTTTGGGAAAAACCTAAAATATAAAAAAATCTATACCTCCGCCAAAAATGCATTAAATTCAATTAAATTTAAATTAAATTAAAAAAAAATCAAGTTAAGCAAGTGAGAGACTCTCTGTAAGAGTGTCAGGGTCCAAGAGTTTCCAACAGAAACTAAAACAAAGAGCGAAAGCCAGTCTTAAAGTCCACTCTTTTATGCTTGTATGACACTGGAATTTCAAATTGAATTATTTACTATATAATTATTATAAATTGAATTATTATAAGTTAATGAATAACTCATTAATAATCATTTATTTTGTAATTAGTTAATTTTGTTCGATTTGTGTTTAAATCTTTTTTTAATGCGCTTTTATGGGTTTTAATTTTTTAGGTTTGCTTTCAATATTTTAAAAAATTCTTTAAAAAAATTTTATTTATGTAATATTTTTGTTAGTTTGTTTATTTGATATTCTTTATTTTATTTATTAATTTTTATAATTATTTTTTTTTGTAAAAATACTTTAATATTTTAAATATTTTCAATATTTTTGAAAAATTTGTATTTGTGCAATATTTTTGTTTGTTTGTTTATTTGATATTCTTTATTTTATTTGTTATTATTTTTATTTTATTTATTTATTTATTTACACTTGATGTGGTTTAAGGTTTATTTTATTTAGTTATTTTATTTATAAGTTGTTTTTTATTTAAAAATGTATTATTATATTAAATGTATATATTTTATTCATTATAATATTAAATTTTTGATTTATTAATTAACATTCAGCCACACCTTGATTTAAAAAATAAAACAATCTTCTGGTTTTCTTAGAATTTATTCGCAAATTGTTCTCTTATGTTTGCTTCGCTAATGAATTATCACACTAAAAGCAACTCATAATAAATATGTACGTAATATCTATGCTCTGTATATTTAGTTCATATGTCGTTTTGTTACTTGTTACTCGCTCACATCGTGGCCTGTTATTTTCTCTGCGTTGCGGTCTTTATATATTCCATTAAAAAGCACTTATGTATCCTTAACTCCTACTCTACATGTATATACTAAATATATATATATATATATATATTATATTGTATATATATCTCTATGAAGTGAAATCATTTTTTGGGAACATTGAAAACAAAAACGAAAGTGGAGGCATAGGGACTTCCAACTTTAGTAACTACAAATCAAGTTTTTATATAGTTATAAATATGTATATAGTATATATATGTATGTATGTATGTGAGTGTATGTGCTAGAGAGACTGGTCCATAGATTAAGAGGTATTATTCAGTTGGCAAATCATAACCTAAACCATTCGCATGTTTTACATTCTGTTCCCCCATTTTTATATTTCAATTAAAATCGATTAAAGTTGAAGAGTTTTACATTTTATTTTATTACTTTCAACATTATTTAAGAATATTTAAGGCCAGCGACTGATCATTCTAAGCTTTAATATATGGTTTATCCATAAATCTAGAACATAGGAAGGAAATAATAATAATAATGGATATCAGCGCACATTAATTTCATAAATCCATTTTGGCCAAAAAAAAGAGCACTCCAAGGCCGCAACCGAAACCAAAACTTGACGATCGAATGGGTTCAAGTCGGAGTCGTTGAACGAGTGCGACATTGGCCAAAAAAAAAAAAGCCCAGACCCATCTATGAGACGGAGAGCGTATAGCTTCGCGTCGGTCCACAAATTTGGCATTCAAAGCGAGAAGCGAGCGGACCGGAATGCAGTCAACGGAACAGTTTCGAGTGTGAGTTGCTGATCGTTTTGTGCTTTCAATAAATTTGACCCCCAAAAAAAAGCAGCGTATAAACAAAACAAAAGCCAGCGGGCCTAACCCTGGGCTAGGTCAACCCACAGACAAATTTTCGTGTTGATGATGATCTCACAGAGCCATCAGAGTGTTGATTAAGCAATCGTTATCGATAACCGGGGAATGGGGTCTTGGAGAAAACTCAAGGCCAAGACAAGGGGTTTGAAATCAAAACCCAAAACCATTTCAAATTATAAATATAAAAATAAAAGAATAACAAAAAGTAAGAAATCAAATGATGGCGATAATAGAAATCAAATAAATAGTAGGATCGATAAATAAATTATCGACTTACGATGGCCAGAAATTCAACAATAAAAATTAGAACAGAGATCAAACATTTTGACGATCGAGACAAGTCACAAGTCAGAGACAACAATTTTCAAACTTAAAAACTCAAAAGAAATCGATAACTAAATCCCAATCGATAGCAAGATAACAATTGAAAATATCCATAAACTAAAGAAAGCGAAAAAATTCTTAAACTTTATAGATTAAGAACCCAAGAACTAGCATTAACTTTCCTAAATCGAAACCAAAACAATAACCAATCGATAGCACATACCAAATATATCAGAAAAACAGAGAAATCATCAAACTTGTTAAAAACTAAAACAAATAAAAAAAACAAATAAATGTTGTACTGTTTTTTTTTTGTATAATTTATTGTTGCCTTTGTTGCATAGCTTTTTCTTTTCTTGTTGGTTTGAATGCTTAATAGTTTCGGTCTGCGGGGCAGATCACCATACATGTATGTATATTAGTTTATCTATATAATATGCATATAAATGTAGGAATATTAACTAAAATGGAAATACAATATGCGTGTAATGTTTCGCTAAAACTTGTAAATAATTCTTCTAGTTACAAAGAAAAAAAAACACATAATAATAACTACAAAGTACTCGCTAATAATAGAAATAGAAACTTAGGTATACAATTAAACAAAATGTTTGTGTGTTAATTGGTAACAGTAAATGGTAGGTAGGTAGGTTTATCGATACAGGACACTCTCGCCGCTTTGCTTCGGGTCTTTGACCTACCCGCCCCAATTTTTTTGTAATGCTCTTCTCGCCGCAATCTTTGAGGGAACAGAGTTTGGAACAAACGAGAAAACAATAGCGAGAAACGTGTAGAAACGTGAAACGAAAACGAAAGCTTAGGCGAGGCGAGGCAGCGCGCGACTTGTAGAAAATGCGCAAAAATACAATAACAAAAAATTAAAGAGAAAAAAAAACATATTTTCATATATATATATATATGTATGTATATGTGTCTGTGTATATAGTTGTATGCAAGTATATAAAATCAATGAAAGCCAAAAAGCGAGCGAAAGTTGCACGCACGCGCATGCGGGAGAAGATTCTCTCTCCCTCTTTCTTTCTCCCGAAGAAAGTGCAGCTCTCGCAGTGCGCTGGCTTCTTCTACACAATTAGTTTTTGTTTTCTTCTGTTTTGTTTTGTTTCGTTTCGTTTCGCTTTGTTTGGTTGTTGTTGTTGTTTTTGGGTTTTCCCCTTATTAATACTAAAAAATGTTTGCTTTTTACACATACATTGATCATAATAATATCCACGAGTTCTTTTTTTTTTCTTTCTAAATTGTAACTTTTTGTTGTTTCTTTTCATTTTTTTTTTTGTGTTAATTTTTTTTTTAGCCAAAAAAAATCTATTACTTAAACTTAAAATTCTATCACAGCCATAACTTTTTTGTTTTTCGAAGAAAAAATATTTGTTTTTTTGTGTGTGTTATTTTTGTTGGTTTTTGTTTAAATTGTTTATTATTAATTAACTAATTATTACTTTTATTGTAATTTGTTAATTTTGCCCGATTTGTGTTTAAATCTTTTTTCAATGCACTTTTGTTGGTTTTTTTTTCTTTTTGAGGCTTGCTTTCAATATTTTAAAAAATTCTAATTGCACTTTTTTTGTATAATATTTTTTGTTTGTTTTGTTTGCTATTTTTATTTATTTTTTTTTTTTTAATAAAACAAACAAGGTTTTTTTTCGTGTGGCTCAAATATTGATTTTTAAGGGGTTACGCCATAATCCAAAGGAACTTTTTTAAATATTTGTAAACCAAAAAAGCATTATTTTTTTGTTTGTTTAATTTGAATTTAAAATTTTGTTATACTTGATAACAATATCTTTTTCAAAGTTGAATATTGTTTTTAAACACAAAATTAGTTTAATAATTCTTTTATTTTTTAAGCGCAACCTCTCTTAGGTGAATTTTATAAAAACAAATTTTGAATAAATGAAACCTTGTATCAGTTTTCGTTCTCTTTCGTTTGTAATTGTTTCTGTTTTCTGTTTCTTTTCAGTGTTGACTAGGAGAACTTCTTGGGATTTGGTCTAAAACATATATATTTATTTGTATAATCTTTGTGTGAGATATCTAAAGCAAAAAAGAATCTCAAATGAAGAACAATTACGGGAAATTCGTTTGCATTTTTTGGATTACAGACATTTTTGAGATATATAAAACGTAAAAGAGCGAGCGAGGCCTTTGGGTAGGACCCTGGAATGTGCCGCTTGGCCTAGATTTTTGTGTGGGTTTATTTTTTGGTTTTTGAAATCGAAATCGAAACCGAAACGGAAACCAACTAAAGTTTTGTTTTTCTTCTTTTGCCTGGATTTTGTGTATTATAATTACATTTAACTTATAGATTTTTCTCTTTCTTTTCTTTTTTTTTTTTGACTACAAATTCTTTGATTTTTGTTTTTTTTTTGTTTTTTTTTGCATTTTGTCTTGATTTGTTGTATCCGTTTTAAATACAAATATTTTGTTGTATTTTCTTTAACCTTAAAATGAGTAATGCTTTCGATCTTCTCCCTTCGGGGGTTTCATTTCTCTTTTTCCTTTACTTTTGTGGACTTAAAAGTTAGCTTAAGGCTAAGGTTTTCATAGCCTAAATTTTGTTTTGTTTTCTTCTTTTTCCTTTTTGTTTTCTTTTTGTTTTCTTTTTTTTTGTAATTTTACTTTATAATCTTTGTCTGCTCCTGCTCTTTACTGGTACTTTCATGTCTCCAGCGATGTGACCACCAGATTGTGGAAAACGCTGGCCGATTCGCTCATCATCGCCGCCTGGCCGCACGAATCGCTGCTGGCGCCGCTCGGCGGCGTTGGCGTTCCCAGACGCAAAGCATCCATAATGACCTCAAAGTCCTTTTGATTCTGGTTCATATCAAAGTCCACCAGCTCCAGGTGATGATGATGATGATGATGGTGGTGGTGCAGACTGTGGTGATGATGGTGGCCATGATGATGATGATGGTCATTCAGCTTGCTCCGCTTGCTCATGCTCATGGTGGAACCCATCTCGGCGCCAGCGCCTGATCCTCCCCCGATTCCAATTCCAATTCCCATGGTCATGCCACCGCCGCCTCCCATACCGATGCCGCTGCTGCCGCCCATTCCCAGACCGACCACATCCAGTGGACAATCCTCAATGGCGGAGATAAGTCGCTGCGGCGGTATATAGAACTGGGACAGGGCCTCGCGCACCAAGCGATCGCTCTCGTCCTCGCTGCCGCTATTGCTCCGCAAACGCTTGCGGCTGGCCGAGAGCGCCGCCTTCTCCAGTTGCTCGGCACCCTGGGTTATCTCCGGATCGATTAGCAGCATCGGTGCATTGATGGCGCTTAGCTCCCGGTCAAGTATCTCCAGATCGTTCACCAGATTGCTGCTGGACAGGTGACGTTTCCGTCCGATGCTAGCCGAGGCCGAGGCAGAGCCGGAAACGGATAGCGGCGCCGAGTTAGCAGCCGCCGGTGCCCCGGATGCCCCAGCCGGTGTGGTCATCAGCTGTTGGCGCGACGAGGGCGGTTGGTTTTCCAAAGAGACGCAGACACTGCCACGCCCACTGGAAGAGGACATATTCAAAGAGGAGGCGGCGGTCGAGGAGGAGCAGGAATTGGCGGACGATGAGGAGGAGGAGGAGTTGTATGAAGACGAATCGCCGTAGGACAAGGACTTGCTTTGGCCATTGCTCGCCGGCTTGGCATCATCCATGTTCGGCTGGAAGAGATTCTCACGCGCCAGTTCGGTGGAGGTGGTGGCGCTGCTGTCGGTTCTGCAAAAAAAAAGAGAGAGAGAAAGTGAAGGGAAAGTTAGTCAGTGGCGGTCAATGGTAACAACAGAGAGACAGAGAGAAGCGGAAAAAAGTGCGGAGTAAAACGGGGCAACGAACAAAAAATATTTAACTGCCTAAAAAGGTTTAATTGTGAGATCATTTTGGATCATTTTTGATATCGATAAAACCGATAACCTAGATATCTGAATTTCTTTTTGATTATGATGATATATTTGTTATTATATAAATAAAGTGATAACTAAACGATTGCAATAATCGAGTAAATTGGAATGAGAGTATTATTTTTGTTATCGATGAAAACCGATAACGAGCAGATTTGTATTTTTTTGTAGATGTTTCTAAATTTTTCTCGATTAAACACATATTTATTTATTTATATTTACTTATTCATATAAATTAATCGATAACTAATCGAATGCAATCATTTATTAAATAATACAAACTAATCGATTGCAATAATCAATCGATTAAAAGTTGAAAATAATATAGTTGTCAATTTTACAATCCTTTTATAAAATAATTTATCAATCAATCATAATATTCATCAGTATATCGATTAAAACGATAACTAGAATGAATTGCATTACAAAGTCATGCATAGGGAATTACTTAGGTAATGCCTAAGCATTCCTAGTATCTTGATAGCTATCTATATACTTGTATGTTCACATACATATCCCCCCCAATCACAAGATCCATCCCGTGTACCGTGAACAAATCCCCAAGCACATCATAAACCCCTATATATCCCTTCCTTTCTGGCTTTATTCCACCTTATCGACGTCACGGACCCCACACAACAAAGCTGTGTCAAATCAGTTAACGGTGTAATCTCGCCATAAACATTTCAACGCCCATCGATAATATAGCCACCCCCCATTCTCCCTACCCCAACCACCCCGGAAAATTAACTCAACTCTGACTGTGACATGGAAGGAATATCGGTGTGTGGAAGTGTGGGAGTTTGGTATGATGTGGGGGTTCGTTTTCCTTTGCCAAAGGGGGTTCGCTTTTAATTAACTGTGCCAACAACTGTGCCACCGGAGCGCGGCGCTCTCTTGGCGAAGTAAATTTCAGTTAATTTCTCTTTCAATAAAGGCGGTACTACCTTCATCTCCACCTTTGTATTTCTTGGAGCTTTTACAGCCAATATGGCACAGCAAAAGAAAAGCCAAATATAATATAAATAAATTTAATAAGATGAATGAATACAAATTAAAGGAATTCCCATTTCCAATCTTGGGTTTTTAGGTACCCTTAAAAAATACATATAATATAATACAAGTTTTTATAACCATAAAATATATATTTTTTCTTATTTTATAGCTCAAGTCCCATTGAAATATGAACAATCTAGGTTTTATTATTAATTTGAAATGTATTAGAAATCATTAGGAATTTTAGATTGTTGTTTTCCAATTTAGAAATGTTGTTAATCAACTAAAAACTAGCATACTTTCAGGCAGCTTTTAAAATGCTTTAAAATCTTTATTTTTTACAAAATAATGTTAATTCCATAACATTGAAAAGCTATAAATTTTAGAATGTCAATAAGAACACCAAGAATTATTTAAAAATTGAATACAAAATATAACAAAAAATATAAATAAATACAAACATAATTAAAAATAATATTAATACAAGATAAAAACCTCAAATAAAAGCGAAAGTATGCAGGAATCTGTACAATAACAAAAACAAGAAAACGAAACGAAACTCAAAGAAGAGAAGAAGCAACTAAGAGAAACAAAAAACAAAAATACAAATAAATGCCACAAAGTGCAAAAAGAGAAGAAGACGATGAAGAAGAAGACAAAGAGAGGTGGGCTGGGGGTTGGGCAAAACAAAAAAAAAAAAAGTGTGTTAGTTTCGTTGTTGCTTTTAATGCCTGTGCTGGCTCTGTTCGTACGCGCAACCGTTAACTTGAAATGATGGACGGCCAAAAACGAAATGGGAGCAGCGCAAGCAAAAGCAACGAACGGCAGAAGCAAAGGAGGAGCCGTGGAGGAGAAGCGGAGAAGAAGAAGAAGAGGAGGAGTAACAGAGACACACCAAATGAGGTGCCAAAAGCCAAAAGCAACAGCGTTGTTGCACAAGTGGCCCACAAAAGCAGAAAACCCGAAGACTGAGTTTTAAGTTAGAAAGGGCCCAAAAGCAAAGGAGAAGGGGCCAAAAGTGTTGGCCAAAATCAGCTTAGGTTAACTGCATTTATCAGAGGAAAACAAAAAAAAAAAAAGGAAAATTATAAGATAAAACCAGGGAAGCAGAGAATCATTGCTGCTTTAAGCTTTAAGAAACATTTTAAAGCATTTACAAATATTTAAAAATTAATATAAATAAATAAAATATAAATAATAATTTCTTATTCGTTTGCTTTTCTAACTAACAATAAGCAGGTATTTTTCCCAAGCAAAGGTGCTTTTCTTTGAAGCGGCCACGTCAGTTCCTGCTTTAGTACGAAAAATTGATAAAATGCTAAGGTGGTTCCAGTACTCACCCAGGTTAGTAGTGGCTATATCTTGGGTTATTTCATTTGAAAACTATGCAAGCAATTAAAGCAACAGCCTGATGAAGCTTAGATGTTTCATCCACATAATAAGATATATCCATTGAACCATTTCCCAGAACCTAACATAGTCATAGTTATACTATATATTATTAACGATTAATGCAAAACACCAATGACATGACTCTGAGAGTACTCATATCCTCTAGGATTCAGCATTTCATTTCATAAGCCGTATTAATCATGAACCTAATAAATTCAATGAGCAATCTCAAAGCTCAGAGTGAAGTGATCTGTTCGTGACGTCATTTCAGTTTCGAGGGTGACGCTTTTTATATACTTTTGAAACAATAAGAAGAAATCGTCGCTCTGCTTTTCAACATTGAGCCATGTGTTTCAAGTGTATAAATAGCTATATATGGATATACATATATTTGTGTGACCAACGTAGCTTGGAATAAAATGTGTACTCTTGTATAAAGTTCCTGAGATCTAGCTTTGCGATTGCTTTGATCTTTGGTATACAGTTATTTAATATATATTAAAACCTATTCCTATCAAAACCGTAGTTCTGCCCTTTGTAGATCCTGAGTTCTGACTAGCTAGCTTTATAAAATTTTCCCAAAAAATAAACCGATTTGGTTTGCGAATAGGAAATACCTTTATAAACTTATGACAATTGAGAATTATTCATAAGCCCTTGTTCTTGGGTAATATTTATTATGTATAGAGTTTGGGGGAAACCCCTTTAGTACACACTTGCACTTTATGTGAGAAGGGGGGTCGGGTCGGGGTGGGCGCGCGCTGTCACTTGTAGTTTTTTTTTTTTTCTTTCTTTGTCCTTCGTCTGGCTGTCTTATCTGCGTTTTCGTTTTGCGCACGTTTTCGATGGCTGGTTGGGTGTCTTTTTTTTTTTCGTATTTTGTTGATTTTTTTTTGTGTATGTGCGTGTGGCGAAATATGCCGTTTTGTTAACCACCCCCTTGTCGCATCAGAAAACCCCACGACCGACCCACGGCCGTTCCACATTAAATATATGGCGACTTCCTCGCTGAATTCAAGCAGAAATTGGGGCACACTTATTACGCGTTAATCTTTCTTCTACCCCCGCTGCTGTTCTTACCCAAAAAGTAAACTTGGTTAACCTTTCGTTTGTTGTTGTTTATTTGCTTCCCACAAAAAACCCCTGCCTACTTATTTTGTTGTTGTTTTTTTTTAGGGGTTTCCAGTTCAAGGCTCTTTAAGCAATGAGTTTATATATAAGGTTGTCAAAAAAGTCTTGCGGTATATTCGGTAGGTGTCTTTGCAAGCGTGTAGTTCTAGTTTTATTCGTCGCATCGGTTTACGCTAGACCTTTTTGGAAAGCTCTTTTCACGCGCTAACATTTGTTTGATTTGTGGTTGTTTGTTTATAGTCGTTCGTGAGTTATACCGTCGCAAACATGGAGCAAAATAAAGAGAAAATAGGGATATTTTACAGTACTACTACAATAAAGGCAAAAAAGAGTCTCATGCTGCCAATAAAATTTGTGCAGTTTATGGACCCGATACAGTTTCCATTTCCACCGCATAACGATGGTTTCAACGTTTTCGTTCTGGTGCAGAGGTGGTCGAAGATGCCGAAGGCCTGTCGTCGAAAATTGCGATAATATCGCTGAATTGATCGAAAGAGACCGGCTTGTAGCAGCCGTAGCATCGGCCAA